>SKCR01050820.1:0-38600 GCA_019454045.1 Zanthoxylum bungeanum | reverse complement strand
CAAATAGTGACGCTATGGGTCATATTATCCAACAATTGATACACCAGAAGGCGTAAAGCCTATTGGATGCAAATGGGTCTTCAAGAAGAAGACTGACATGGATGGCAACATACAAACGTAACGTATGAAGCTAGGCTTGTAGCGAAGGGATATCGTCAACGACATGGTGTCGATTACGACGAAACTTTCTCACCTGTTGCCATGATTAAATCCATTCGGATAATGCTTGCAATTGCTGCATATTTCGATTACGAGATATGGCAGATGGACGTTAAAACCACTTTCCTTAATGGAAACCTTTTGGAGGATGTTTATATGCAACGGCCTGGCAGTTTTATCGTGCCTAGACATGCAAACAAGGTTTGTAAATTAAATCGGTCCATCTATGGATTAAAGCAAGCATCGAGGTCATGGAACCAACGTTTTGATGAGATCATAAAAGAATATGATTTCATTCAAAATGAAGATGATCCTTGTGTATATAAGAAGGTTAGTGGGAGAGCACTGACTTTTATTGTCCTTTATGTTGACGATGTATTGCTGATAGGCAATGACATTCCCATGTTAACGTCGGTGAAAGCTTGGCTTCATTGAAATTCTCCATGAAAGATCTGGGAGAAGCAGCCTTTATTCTGGGAATAAAGATCTACCGGAATAGATCTAGAAAGCTGCTTAGACTTTCCCAGAGCACGTACATTGAAAAAGTGTTGAAGAGATTCAACATGGATCAGTCCAAGAGAGGACTGTTGCCAGTGTCACATGGCGTCTATCTATCTAAGGACATGTGTCCTAAAACTCAAGATGAGAGAGACAACATGAGTCGGATACTGTTCTCCTCGGCAGTCGGATCGATCATGTATGCCATGATATGTACGCGACCTGATGTCTCCTATGCTTTGAGCATGTGTAGTCGCTATCAGGCCGATCCAGGTGAAGGTCACTGGATTGTGGTTAAGAATATCCTAAAGTATCTTAGACGAACTAAGGATGTTTTCTTAATCTATGGAGATGGAGAGCTTGAGGTAACTGGGTATACTGATGCAAGTTTCCAAACCGACAAAGATGACTATAAGTCTCAATCAGGGTACATTTTTTGTTTGAATAATGGAGCAGTGAGCTGGAAATCTTCCGAGCAAGATACTGTTGCCGATTCAACAACAGAAGCGGAGTACATTGCTGCAGCAGAAGCAGCAAATGAGGCAGTTTGGATCCGAAAATTCCTAATTGGATTAGGAGTAGTTCCGTTAGCAGCTGAGCCTGTTCCATTATACTGTGAAAATAACGGGGCTATAGCGCAGGCTAAGGAACCACGGTCTCATCAACGATCCAAACACGTTCTTCGAAGTTTTCATCTGATTCATGAGATTATACATCGTGGCGATGTGAAGGTCGAGAAGGTCGCATCAGATGACAACATGGCGGATCCGCTGACGAAAGCTATTCCTCAGCATAAGTTTGAAAGACATGTACATAGTTCAGGTATTAGATGCTTGAGTGACTGGTTATAGGGCCAAGTGGGAGATTGTTGGACAGTTATGACCCATAGTGTCACTGTTGGTAAAAAGCATTGTGTTTTTGTACAAAATTAACTATGTATTAATGAAATTGCCTTTTACCGTTTTGTAAATTTATTTACTTTAATATAAATGGTAGAAGTCCATATGATTAGTATCAGATTGAGATGATATGAGACAATATCAATCCATAAAGGTTTAATCATTAAATATCCCTAGTCGTAGTATTATCGAGATTGGACATCGATAATGCGGAATAGACTAGTATTGCACTTGTGCGCGTTGTGAGGGCATAACGGTATAGTTCTCATATATTTAAGTATAGGATACTTATGCAAGTGCGATAGGAGGTTGTGTTTTACCGATGGTACGGAAAATAGCTTCGCTCTGGATAGACACCGTGGAATCCCATTGGTAATATGTATATGTGTCTATGGGAGTCCGCATCAGGGTAGGTGTATTTGGTCTTAAATTGAGACTCGCATCGCTAATGCTTGCGACAATCGGTAAACTTTAGTTTTGGTCGTCCAGGGCTTTAACAGGTTCTGTGTACGCCTCTTCTGGGTTTATTGAGAATCGTAGTGCATTGGATGTGATGTCAAGATGGAAGTATCACTTCAGACATATGGAGATGATGATCACGCAGGGATTCAGAACTGGTTCTCTATAGTGTTGTAACCATCGGGATAATATGACAAGGTCATGATTATCCGATTCAAAGAGACTAGTTGTATGATATCCGATATGTGCTTCGTACGGGGCATACACTATTCCAGCCCCAGGTCTTGCACGTGACATCTGATACTGGATCGCAATACGCAATACTACGGTATACTACGCCTAATATAGATCTTATATTCCAGTAAGAATCTTTCTGGAGAATTGGGTAGGCATGGCGCTTTGCTAGAAGCCATCCTTGTCTCGTAAATCGGTAAAATGTAGTACAAGGTACGTACGTGTTCGGATAGTCCGACGACCGTATTTACTGCCAACATATCCGGAGATCTCTTGGGTCACTTCCCGAAGATTCACCGATGACGTTTGATTCGAACTTAATCTGGGATTAAAAGCGGAGAAACTTTATCTAGGATAAAGTACTATCTGAGCAGAAAGAAAGATTAATTTGGAATTAATCGATAGAATAATATATTCGATATATTAAACGAAATTGGATTTCGATACGGAATTAAAATTAGATTTTAATTCGAGCACTCGAATTAATTTAAAATTAATTCACGAGCGACGTGAATAGTAAATTGGATTTATTTACGAGGCATCAGAAAACTCGTTAATTTAGAATTATCGAAACCGAGCCCGGAATGTGTTTGCGAGGCTACTCCGATTTTGAATCGCGTGCGGACGTAAGTCACATCGCAAATCACATCACGAGTCACATCACTTGTCATTGATGTGTGATGGTTGTCTAGTCACTTTTTGAATAGTGACATGCAGTCACTATTCATGATGGAGGTAGTTGAGTGCCATAAATGACAAATTGGAGGGAAAAATGAGAGTTGACCTTTTGGAAAGGCATATACCACTTTTGTAAGCCTTTTTGGCATAAGTTAAGAACATATACAAAAATCAAAACTCTCTCCTCCCTTATCTCTCTTCTTGGCCGAAACTTGTAGAAGAAAACCTAGGGTTTTATTTTTCAATTTTCAAAGGCAAACCTTGCTAGCACACTTTGGTGGATCAAACAAAGGTGACAGGGAAAAGATTCAAGAGCTTGGATCTCATTCTTGGAGCTTGGAGCTTGGAGTTTTCTTCATCGAAATCTTCCTCTTGGCCGAATACAAAGGAAAGCAAAGGAAGGATTTTTCTTGGAGCTTTCATCACATCCGATCGTTGTAAGTGTGATTCCGCCACTCTTTCAATTTATTCATTCTTGTTTCATGCTTTGTGATGATCTTGGGACATGTTTGAGAAACATTAGAAACCAACAACCGGTGGGTAGGATCTCAACGCTCACCCCACTTCTTTGTTTTGTAGGATCATTAGTGTCCTCCTCGACGAAATCTCGATTGTGGACCTCGGGTGAAAACCAGTGTCTATAATTTGTCACCCACATGTGGGGCCTTAGCGATTTATAAGCAAACAAAGCTTACATCAAACCTACGAGAACTTGCAAGCATTATTATTGCATCCGGCAGCGAACCTTCAGATCTCCTAGCCAACCAATTGGCTGCTCTCCAGGAACGCTTACGAGCTCTGGAAGAAGAAAATTCGGTCATGAAGAGTTCCAATAGCGACCTCTGAAAACAGCGGGAACATCTTTCATCCACCTCCAGGAGAGGGGGGCTCGATGACCCCCCCCCCCAACGAATCGAGCCACCAACCCAATCCAATGGAGACGCCAGGAGATACAACGGGTGACATTCCCCCTTCTAAAAATCATCCAAACGGTTATAGGAGGATCCTACATGTACCTCCAGTCGAGACAATAACAGCTTCATCCATGCGCAAGGAAATTGAAGAATTCAATGAAGCAATCCTTTCAAGCATGCCAGGAACCAAGTTATCTTTGAAGAGAAGCAAAACAAGAACCATTACGGACACTCCTTTCATTCAGGGGATCATTTCAGTAGAACTCCCTCGAAAGTTTAGCCCACCTGAGATGAAACTGTACGATGGATCAACCGACCCCGACGACCACATAATCCACTACAAATACAATATGATGTCCACAAGCCTGTCTTCACATAAAAGGGAAGCAGGAATGTGTAGAGGGTTTGGCGAGACGTTGGCTGGTCCAGCCCTCACATGGTCTATTAATTTGTCGTACCGTTCAATCGGGTCCTATAAGGAATTGGTAGACAAATTCGTGGAACACTTCGTAAGTTCTTGCAATTTCGAGAAGACCACAGACGACCTCAATACGATATAACAGCTGAAGGGAGAATCATTACGAAGTTACGTCTCATGCTTCAACAAGGAAAGAATTATTATCCCATAACTCCACCAGCCGACAATAGTGGAAGCATTTCAGAATGGATTTTTGGTAGAAAACGACCTCTACAAAAGTTGATGAAGAATCAGTGTTACACTATGGACTAAGCAATGGCCAGAGCCCGAACAGAAATCAGATGGGAAGAAGATAAAAGGAATGCAAGAAGGGATAACTCATTCATTCTACAAGAGAAGGGGACATATCCATCTAGACGACCGAAAGAATTCGGTAGAAGGGGCAACAGACGACCGATCAAAGAACTTATCGTGCCAAGGATAACCGTCCCTACCACAGGGCTTCCAATCGCAGGCCAATCTCATACGACATGAGAGAGAGGGCCCATAATAGTTCCCTCGGGATCCCAGACTAAAACTTCACCATATCATCAGGTGAACTCGCCTCAATTCTCAGGAAAATGGGGATGAAGTGAAGTGGCCTCCACATTCCAAGGAGGGCTCCAGAAGGAAAAATACAAGTAGATGAGGTGAATTTCACCGAGACTACGGGCACACGATGGCTAACTGCATAGCATTGAGATTGGAGGTATTGGAACTATTAAACAAGGGGCACTTGAAAATCCTACTCACGGAAAAAAGGAAAGCCACATTGGCCCGGAGGGAAGAAAGGGCTGACCGGGGATAATCCCCAACACGGCCTCTACCAATCAAAAATACAGTCAATCTTATATCGGGAGGATCAAAAGTTAGTGGGGTCTCCTATTCAGCAGCAAAACGACACACCAGAATGGTAGCGACAGTCACCTCGGGACATACAGAGATAATAGTATGAGACTATACTTGATTGGCGATCAAGTTCATGGACGATGAGGTATCCAGTCTTAAGAACCCCCATCATGAAACATTGGTAATATCCTTGCAGGTAGCCAACTTCATGATCAAAAAGGTACTAGTCGACAAGGGGTCATCTGCTAACATAGTCTTCCTAGCAGCCCTCAACGACATAGGAGGAGGATTGGCGAAAATAAATTGCCGGTCTACGGCTTTGATAGGCTTCAGCGGAGAACAGAAATTCACTATAGGGGAAATCACTCTCCCAATATACGTGGGAGGAATCAATAATATGACTATGTTCCTCGTCCTAGATTGCCCTTCGGCCAACAACTTGATAATGGGTCGACCGTGGATTCATGATATGAGGGCCGTTATGTCCACCTATCACAAGGTGCTGAAGTTTCCTATAAAGTAAGGAGTCTAGGAAATAAGAGGGGATCAGCTTGCTTCCGGGTCTTACTACCAAACGACCCTCAAGCCTAAACCCCAAACATCATAGCAATTATAGGAAGGGTCTTGTCGAGTCAACGTAAATACTCTAAAAGTGGAAGAACTCGATGAAATCCAAATTCACCTTCACTACCCAGACCAAAATACCTAAGTTGGAGCCGACCTCGATCCCGTGCTACGCACCAAATTGGTGGAATTCCTTAAGAAGCATCACTACTGCTTCACATGGTCGCATGGAGACATGACAGGAATAGAACCGAAGTTGATGACCTACGAGCTGCATATGGATCCAGCCTACCCATCTGTCAAACAGAAGAGAACGAAGTTCGCCCCAGAAATGAACCGAGTCATCGACGAAAAATTCCAAAAGTTGTTGGAGAATGGAGCCGTAAGGAAGTACAGTACCCGAAGTGGCTCGCTAACATTGTGGTTGTGCGAAAGAAGAATGGTAAATGACGAGTCTGCATTGATTTCATAGACTTGAATAAAGCATGCCCGAAGGATTCCTTCTCTCTCCCTCATATCAACTCAATTGTCGACGCTACTGCGAGACATGAACTACTCAATTTCATTGACGCTTATTTCGGGCTTCAACCAAATCCTCATGCATCTGGATGATGGGGAGAAGACGACCTTCATCACTAACAGAGGAATCTATTGTTATAAAGTAATGTCATTCGGGTTGAAGAATGTTGGTGCTACCTACCAACGGCTTGTCAACAAGATGTTCTTATATCAGATTGGGAAAACCATGGAGGTCTACATTGATGATATGTTGGTAAAATCTTTACAAGCCAAGTAAAACCTGGAAAACTTGGAGGAAGCATTTGATGTGATGAGAAAGTATAGGATGAAGTTGAACCCCACCAAGTGTGCATTCGGAATAGCCTCTGGGAAATTCCTTGGTTACCTTGTCACTCGACGCGGAATAGAAGCCAACCCGGAGAAGATAAAATCCATCCTCAACATCTCTTCCCCAACAAACCCCAAAGAAGTCATGCGACTTGCGAGAAGGATAGCCGTTCTCAATAGATTCATCTTCAAATCCATCTATAAAAGTTTCTTGTTTTTCTCCACACTTGGGAAAGAAAAGAAGTTCGAGTAGACTCCGGCCTGTGAAGAAGCCTTGAATAGACGAAGCAATACTTAACCACACCTCCCCTCTTGTCCAAGCCAGCCGACGGTGAAAGGTTATTCCTCTACCTTGGGGTCTTGGATTAGGATGTCAGGGCTGTTTTAATAAGGGAAGAAGAAAGAAAGCAACTCCTAGTCTACTACGCGAGTAAAGCCCTACTGGATCCGGAGACTCGGTACACTCAAATGGAGAAACTGGTTCTTGCATTAGTGACAGAAGCTCGCAAGCTCCGGCCCTACATCCAAGGACATCCAATCACTGTATATTCCACCTACCCTTTGAGGAGCATTCTTCATAAGCCCGAGCTCTCTAGTAGATTAACCAAATGGGCAATTGAACTTGGGGAGTATGACATCATTTACCAACCTCGAACTGCTATCAAGTCCCAAGCTCTTACGGATTTCGTGTCGGACTTCAGTCCCAGTCTACGAACTGATGTGGAGAAAGAGGTATTGTGCGTTCAAGAGACTGCGGCATGGAATTTGCGGTAGACGGTTCTTCCAGCAAACGAGGCTCCAGGTTATGAGTTGTAATCACCTCTCCCTCAAGCGAAGTTATACAACAAGCATTTAAATACAGCTTCCAAACTACCAACAATGAGGCTGAGTACGAAGCATTGATAAGTGAGTTAGCATTGCTTAAGGAGCTTGGGGCGAGGAGAGTGGAGGCAATGTTTGATTCTCAACTAATTGTCAATCAACTTCGAGGATCTTACCAAGCTCGAGAAGCTCAAATGGCGGCCTACTTATCAAAGGTAAAGGAACTCCAATCTTCTTTTGAATTATTTACAATCTCGTAGATTTCTAGGACCGAGAACACTCACACGATGCCCTAGCCACCCCCGGGTCCACTCTACAATAGAATAATATTCGAGCCATACTTGTGGCGTATCTACAATGGCCAGCCATTCTTAAAACAGAAGACGAAACTATCTCCAACATCAAACAAATCGACTCCTGGATGTCCCCTTTGGTCAGATACCTGGAGGGAGGAGAATTACCAGCAGATAAGGTATCCGCCCGAAAGATCTAACGACAAGCTGTATGGTGTACTCTGTACGACAAACCAACTACCGAAAGATCACTTTTCGGACCCTACCTCAAGTGTTTAACTCCCGAAAAAGTGTAGTATGTTCTAGAAGAGCTACACGAAGGAGAATATGGAAACCATTCTTGAGGTAGGAGTCTACCATTTTGAGCCCACACAGCTGAGTTCTATTGGCCAACGATGCGAGTCGACGCAGCTGAATACACTATGAGATGTGAAAAGTGCCAGAGGTTCACCCCTGTCTCCCATCTTCCACCTGAAAAACTCATTACTTCTTTGTCCCCTTAGCCATTCATGAAATGGGGAATGGACATTGTTGGGAAACTACCCATTGCCTCAGGACAGCGGGTCTACATGCTGGCATTGACATATTATTACTCAAAGTGGATTGAAGCAGAAGCCTTCGCAAGGGTAAGGGATAAGAAGGTGTAAAACTTCATTTGGAAGAACATCATTTGTCGCATCGGTCTACCCAGGGAGATTGTTATTGATAACGGGTATCAATTCATTAGTCACCATTTCCAAAAATTCTATAAGAATTGAGGGATCAGGCTTAGCTTCTCGACCCCGCGCTACCCACAAGCCAACGGACAAACAGAATCTTCCAATAAGACCATCATGAATACTTTGAAGAAGAGGCTGGAAAAGGCAAAAAGAGTCTGGGCTGACGAACTCCTAGGGGTACCGAACAACTGTGAGATCATCCACAGGTGAAACACCATTCTCCTTGACCTTTGGCATCGAAGCTGTCATTCCAACCGACTATGGTGTGCCATCTCCATGATACCAGTGGATTGATGAAGATACAAACATTCAACTCATGTCCAACGTACTCAACACAGTTGACGAGCTCAGGGAGAACGCGTCCGTACGACTTGCAGCCTACCGCCAGAAGATGATCAAACACTTAAATAAGAATATGAGAAGTAGGTCTTTCAAAGAAGGAGATTGGGTCCTAGGAGAGTCTTTCAAAATACCAGGGAAGCAAAGGGTGGAAAACTTGGGCCTACTTGGAATGGCCCATACATCATCATGAAAGTTGTAGGTCACAGAGCCTACAAACTAAAAAAAGATGATGGTAGACTCATCCATAACAGTTGGAATGCCATCCACCTCAAGAAATTTCACAGATAATGTCTACGATGCCTTTGGACCCACTCGACAAAATGCAATCTTATCATAAAGGGATGTCCAAGTCATTTAGCTCTTTTATTTCATTGCTCTTTTATTTCAGCCTACTTTCATCTTTTATTTCAGCCTATTAGTATGAGATTTTATTTTAAATTTTCAATTGAATAAATATATTAACGAATTGAGTTCATGGACGACATGAAAATATTCTATATTATATACCCAAGAGAAATATTGTCTATATACATGAAGGCTTAAGCCAATATTATATATAAAAAAAAAGACAAAACAAAAAAAAAGACAAATCAACTTCAAGCATCTTGGCCTTCGACATACATGATTGGATCAGCCAGCTGAGTGATAGGTTCGGTCTCTATAGGTTTTTCTGGTATGGATTATTCAAGGGCAGCTTTAGCAACCACGTCGACTGGAACACCTACCGTTGGGTTATCTTCGACTGTGTCAGCAACAGTCCCCTCAGTTTCCTCAATTGCCACTTCTTTGGAGCTGATCCCATGCCCTCCTTTAACTTTAGTCTCCTCAGTTGACAAAGAAAGACCAGCCTCCAACCTTTCTCCCAGTGCAATCCATTTTTTAGGGTTCCACGAGCTGTGCTCCCCAAACAAATATTCCTTCATGAGCTGGCTCTTATCCTTTATAATGGCTTCCATAGCGACTCCCTCCAATCTATCCAGCAGTTCGGTCTTATGGCCCTCCAGCTCTTCGACACTCACCTTCACAGTCTCCAATTCGGAAGACGTCGCTTCTAGTTTAGCGTTCGTGGCCTTAGCTTCGTTCTCAGCTTCCTTCGCTTTCTTCTTGGATTCTTCAGAGGAAGCTCTAACCTCAACCAACTCTTTCATAGGGACGCATTCGACTTCTCCATATCTTTCACCTTCCTTAGGCTGGCTTCCATATATCTTTTTTGGAAAATGGCATACTCCAAAGTCTGATATGACAGAAGCAAAAACAAATGAACAATTTCTCTAAGGAGATTTATGAATAAAAAGTTTTTTATCTCGTAATTTTGAGCGACGGCCCTCTTCGCAGACTCCAGTGGTTCTAATTTCAGCATTCAATATTCATCCTCCTCCAAAAGCAATCCCTCAGCGAAACCAGACAAGCTGGAAGGATCCGACATAATCATCGTGCTCCTTAGGATCTTGATTACGACATTCTCTAGGTCTTTCTCAATAGCCAACAATTGTTTTCTCCTTTTCGAAGAATGTCCAGACCCGGTCGATGAATTGTGAGCTGTTTCGGAGGGTAGTATGGTTGAAGTATCCTTCTTTAGGGGCTGAGACTCGGGAACTGCTTCAATTTCCTTCCCCTTAGATTTCTTCGTCTTCCTCCGTTCAAGCATCTCTTCCACTGATGGGAGTCTGAATTGACTCATTCTTTCCACTGTGCATAAATTTTCCTCTTTGGTTAAAATCCACAAAAAGAAATTTTCTTCGTATATGAGCCGACACGCCCAAGTTATGAGAATGACTGTCGGTATATTTTTTATCAGATGTAAAAGGGTACCTTCTGGATAGAAAACCTTCATCCACAATGGGGTCAACCTTAATCTTTTTTCTACCAAAACCACCCTCCAATTCCTCTCAGGTGTTGGAATGCGTAAAATATCATTCGTGTTCGCTACGACCACAGGCGTCACGTCAAAGCTACGATTACTGTTTGAACCTACAAAAGAGATAAGAGAAGAATGTAAGAGTTCCATCGAGTCTATATGTAAGAAAATAGTATAAGACCAACACTCACTCGTAATTTCCCAACACTCAGGTACTCTACCACGACCAGACGACCTAAATACACCCTCTCCTTTTACGAAAAAAATAAGCTTTTTGCCAGCCTTCTCTATCATTCGTAGTCATCCCAGAAATCAAATGTTTTTGTCTAAGAAACAGATGATATTTTCCTTTCTCCACTACATGTTCTTTCATGTAATATGTGTAGAGCAGGTCCTTCACTCCGAACCTAATTCCCAACTCATTGGTCAAAACTTCAACCGAAAACAAGACCCTCCATGTGTTTGGCATTAGTTGGGAGGGGGCTATCTCATATTGATCTAGTAACTCTCGAATTAGGTTGGGAATCGAGAACTTAAACCCATCAACGAAGGGACGTTAATAGAACCCATTCCATCCAGGGATCCTATAGTCGACTCGTTCCATCGAGAAGGGTAACCTCACTTGAACCCACTCTGGGAACTGATATTTTAATTTTATCTCCCTCATGGCTCTTTCAGTTAAACTACTTTGGGGATTTTTGGTTAATAGATTTGTCGGTTCACTAGTGCTGGGTTCACCCGATTTGGTTGGAACTGTTTGGAGTAGAGGAACATCTTTGGGAATACCCAGCGAAGCTTCCATCAACGCGACAGTCAACACTTCTTCATCACTCTCACTTAGCATTCCCCTACCAGGCATACTTAAATGAGAGACGAACCGCAGAGGCGATCCTACATACATCTCCAATAAGAATCACTGGAGCTCGAGAAACTTTCAGATGACATTTCAATTCACTCTACAAATAACGAATGAACCTAAAACCAATATAACGAAAGATCAAACCTAGGTATCACACAAACACAATCCTAGAAATTCCCCAAATTAATTTCAGATCAAAGTCCTAAACCTAGCCAAGAACAAGTTAAATATACTCTATGATCTACTTGAAGAATTGAAGAATATGAAGAATGGAAGGAAGAGTACCTTGAATTCGAAGAGAGCCATCCAAACTTACGACTCGAGAGAAGATTTTTTGCAAATGAAGTGAGTGAACCCCCTAAAGCTCTTTATACTCTTGCCGCCTCGTTTTCCCATAAAAAAATACCTCGATATGAGCACCATATTTAATGCGGTTTACGAAATCGAGGAAGCACAAGACTCAATTGAAGATAAGAAAATGCTATGTCACTTGAGTACATCCTCGAAATCACCCCAGGGGAGTTCCTATCCAGGTGACATGTGGACTCAGTTTGATCCCACTTCAGTACCAAATGAGTGGTTGTCTTCGTGGACTTCATCAGGTTTAGTCAACGGGAACACCCCCCCAATTGGCTCATAATGGAGTCAAGTTTAAGTTCATTTACCTTTTTTTCTGGTCCAAGCGACAGGTAGGCTCGGTTTGGTCACTCTTTTGTGCCAAACGAGTGGTTGCCTTCCTGGACTTCATTAGGTCTAGTCGACAAGAACACCTCTCAATTGTCTCATTATGGAGTCAAGTTTAAGCTCCTTGACCTTCTTCTGGTTCAGGCGACAGGTAGACCCGGTTTGGTCACTCTTTGGTGCCAAACGAGTGGTTATCTTCCAGGACTTCATCAGGTCCAGTCGACAAGAACACCTCTTAATTGGCTCGTGATGGAGTAATGTTTAAGCTCCTTGACCTTCTTCTAGCCCAGGCGACATATAGACTCGGTTTGGTCACTCTTTGGTGCGAAACGAGTGGTTTCCTTGTTGGACTTCATCAGGCTCATGTTGGTTTCTATGATTAGTCCCAAGATCATAATGAACAATGAAACATGAATGAATAACAAAGGAATATGGTGGAAACATACTTACAACGATCGGATTTGGATGCGTCAAACAACAAAATAAACTCCTCCAAGATGCTCAAGAATTCGGCCAAGAAGAGAATGAAAGCTCCAAGCTTTGTTTTTTGATTCCAAGCTCTTTGAGTTGGTTTCCCTATCACCTCTTGATGATTCCTTGAAGGTGCTAGCCTTAAGTGATTATTTGCAACAAAATATCACACATTTACTTCACACTTTTTGGTAAAGAAATGAAGAAATTTGGAGAGGTAATGCAGTTCACTACATTCAGCCAAGCAAGGAGAGAAAAGAAAAATGTCTCTTTGATTTCTAAAATCAATAATAATGATATACCAAAAGTCAAGTTGGTATATGTCATTCATCTCTCTTGATTTGGAGTGTTCAACACTCTTTAACCAACTCATCTGAACACATCAAGCTAAAGTAACTAAAGTTGACATGTGAAGTGATGGTTGATGTGAAATGTGGGCCCCACTCGATTCCAAATGCGAGTGGGCCCACAAACACTCCCGGGCTCGGGTTCGCTAATTCTGAATTAACGAACTTCCGTCTCGACGTTATTTAAATCGAACTTAATTAAATAATTTTGCCTAGCAAAATTACTATTCACATCGCTAACGAATTAATTCTAAATTAACTCATTTTCCCGAATTAAAATCTAATTTTAATTTCATGTCGAATTCTAATTCCGAATAATATATCGAATATATTATTTTAATCTTTCTCTCTCTTCAAATAGTACTTTATCCAAAATAAAGTCTCTCCGCAATTAATCCCAGATTAATTAAGTTCGAATCATACGTCATCGGTGAATCTTTGGGAAGCGACCCAAGAGATCTCTGGATATGTTGGCAGTAAATACGGTCGTTGGACTATCCGAACACGTACGTACCTCGTACTATGTTTTTACCGATTTACGAGACAAGGTTGGCTTCTAGCAAAGCGCCATGCCTACCCAATTCTCCAGAAATATTCTTAATGGAATATACGATCTTTATCAGGCGTAGTATACCGTAGTATTGCCTATTACGATCCAGTATCTGATGTCACGTGCAAGGCCTGGGGCTGGAATAGTGTCTGCCCCGTATGAAACACATATCGGATATCTAGCAACCAGTCTCTTTGAATTGGATAATCATGACCTTGTCATATTATACCGATGGTTGCAACACTATAGAGAACTAGTTCTGAATCCCTACGTGATCATCATCTCCATATGTCTGAAGTGATAATTCCGTCTTGACATCACATCCAATACACTACGATTCCCAATAAACCCAGCAGAGGCGTACACAGAACCTGTTAAAGCCCTGGACGACCAAAACCAAAGTTTACCGATTGTCACAAGTACTAGAGATGCAAGTCTCAGGTTAAGACCAAATAAACCTACCCTGAAGCGGACTCCCATAGACACATATACATACTACCAATGGGATTCCACGGGGTCTATCCAGAGCGAAGCTATTTTCCGTACCATCGGTAAAACACAACCTCCTATCACACTTGCATAAGTATCATATACTTAAACATATGAGAACTATGTCGTTATGCCCTCACAACGCGCACAAGTGCAATACTAGTCTATGCCGCATTATCGATGTCCAATCTCGATAATACTACGACTAGGGACATTTAATGATTAAACCTTTATGGATTGATACTGTCTCATATCATCTCAATCCGGAGCTAATCATAAGGACTTTTTCCATTTGTATATATCAAAGTAAATGAATCACAGAAGGGTAAAAGGCAATTTTATTATAACATAGTTAATTTTGTACAAAAACACAATGTCTTTTACAAACAGTGACGCTATGGGTCATAACTGTCCAACAATCTCCCACTTGGCCTATAGCCAGTCACTCAAACATCTAATACCTGAACTATGTACATGTCGCTCAAACTTTTACTGAGGAATCGCTTTCGTCAGCGAATCTGCCATGTTGTCATCTGATGTGACCTTCTCGACCTTCACATCGCCACGATGTATGATCTCATGTATCAGATGGAAACGTCGAAAAACATGCTTGGATCGTTGATGAGACTGCTGTAGGACACAGAACTTGGGCGACGCATGCTGTTCTAGGCTCAGGGCCTAGTGGGAGTACAAAGTAGTCCGCGGGGGACTAAACCGGAGAATAATGGAGTCGCCACCCGGTGTGAATCGGGATAAAGATTTAAGGCCGCACTCACCCTTCGCAAGGGAAGACCTCAAATCGTTGGGTTCAGAATGGTCCCTTACTTATGTCACTTGTAACGATATGATTTGTGCAATAATATAACCGATTCTATTCAACTTAAGTTCTCAAAGATACCCTACGCCTAAGTTCACATGCATAAAACTAATAACGATGCCTATGACTAAGTTCGCATGCTTCAAAATAAGTTGTCATGACGGCAAACACACAATATAACACAACGAGCATGTTGAATCATTAAACTAAAACAAACAAATAATCAAGGAAACATAAACATAAACTAAACGAAATATCATGCCTAAACTAACATAATCATGCTTTGAAAATTAAATAATAAACTAAACTAAATCATGCTTTAAACAATAAATAAACAACCTATGAATTATAACATGCTCAAATACAAATTTGGATGAGATGAAATACGTGTCTCTTAAGTGGTACGTGGCGTTGTATCCCGAGTGCAGACCGCAATACCGTCCATTCGGAATCGGCTACGGAATTTACGTCCGGGTTTCCATCCGATATACCACAAAAGGGAACACATACTCCGCTCATCCAACAATCACATCATGCCTCAAACGACTCTCATGCAATAATATTTTCAAAATAAATAAAATAAATGAAAGATAATAATAAAGAAGGTGCCCTCAGGTCTAACCTCTTTTGTCGTTCCTCGAAAGCGCGTTACACGGCCGTCGGAAGGATTAATGATCCGCAACTCTTTCGATTCACTAACTCAACGTCTTTCCTCGCTGTTTTGTTATTCGGGCTGTTGTTTTCACTCCGTTTCGTTGCCGTTTTCAAGGTATTTTCTGGGCACTATTTTGAGGTTTTAAGGGACTATTTTAGGGTATTTTAGGTGCTGTTTTGGGTGGTGTTCTAGACTGTTTTGGGCAATTTTTATGAGAGATTATGGGGACCATTTGTGCATGACGCAGTGGGCATGATTTGAGGGTTGTTCGATGTCAGTTTATGCGTGAATAAGGCTGAGTTTGGTTGCTATTTTAGGCATGAGTGAACGCTATATCGGTGGTAGTTTGTGGTGTGGTGTGCAATGACGTGAATGTAGTGGGCTGGTGTTATGCTAGGCGTGAAGGTTGGCAGGTGGACGTGGATGAAGGTGCAGGGGTCAGTGGGCGCTTTAAGGCAATGGGCGTGAGAGTGTGTGGTTGAATGGAGGCTGTGTGGCTTGTGAACGTGGCTAAAGGTGCAGGTCAGTGGGGGCGAGCTGGGCGTAAGGCTTGCAGGCATGATGGGCAAATTAGGTTGGCTGCGTCTTGGCTTTTTATTTTTTGTTCATGCGTTGACTATAAGGCTTTGTTGCTACGTGGGGGGAGGCCAGGCATGATCTGCTTGGAGTGTGAGTGGGGGCTTTTTGTGAAAGGTGGCGTGAAGGTTGGCAATTGGTGGCTTACGTGAATTGAGGGCTGAACGTGGGGCAGTGTTTGTTGAGTGAGGGCAGGTGGCTATCGTTGAAGGCTAGGGTTATTGTACGTGTTTGTTTTTATTTTTCTGCCAGGGCTTGGTAAGGCGATGAATGGTTCTTTTTATAGGCCAAGGGAGGGGGTTTATCGTGTTGGAGAAGGAACTGAATTTTGTGTATTAATGGGGAGATATTTTTAATTATTATGGGATAGGGAAAATCTTATAATTTAGTGAAGTGATTTGATTTGTTCTTCTTAATTAATGATAGGATCTCTTTAAATTGGTAGGTGATTTACTTAAATTAGGAATGTGTTTTATTTAAATTAGGAATTTAATTTAATTTCAATTTTAATTTAATTTGTGAATGTGATTTAATTTAATTGGTTTTAATTATTTAATTTTTGAGATGTGTTTTAATGGGCTTGTGTGCTTTGAAATAGAGATCCAACAAGCGAACTCGAAGCTACTCCAACGAGTTAAATCCAACAATTTGTCAATTCTCGACCCTTTTCCTTTCGACGTCCGATTCCCGCGGCTTTCACGACTCAATAGGTAGTGTCTCCATGTGAGACTCATCATCGGGACTTACATGTAAAAATACAGTGCCTACAGTCGCCCCCACTTTGATGGGACTTGTGCAGTGTGTGACAATGACAATCCTATCAAATTACGTGCAATGCATTTTTACTTACTTGGCTTGCCATCTGCCACCTGGTCCGCCTGATGTGTTGAGTTGATAGTGCTAAGCCCCGTACCTAGGGCGTCGCGGTTGCGTCTCCGTACCTAGAGTGCCGCAGTGATGATGTTGTTGTGAGGTGGTCCCTTCTCGAACTGAGTTGATAAAGTGGGCCTCGACCTTGGGATTCATTCCTAAAACTGCTGGTGAAGTGGGCCTCGGCCCTGGGATTCATTCCAAATTCTGGCAATGTGGGCCTCGACCATGGGATTCATTCCCTGGATTCATTCCAAATTCTGACGATGTGGGCCTCAGCCCTGGGATTCATTCCCTGGATTCATTCCAAAACTCTGCTGATGTGGGCCTCGGCCCTGGGATTCATTCCAAATTCTGACGATGTGGGACTCGGCCCTGGGATTCATTCCAAATTTTGATGATGTGGGCCTCAGCCATTGGATTCATTCCCTGGATTCATTCCAAAACTCTGCTGATGTGGGCCTCAGCCCCGGGATTCATTCCCTGTATTCATTCCAAATTCGGTCGATTTGGGCCTCGGCCCTAGGATTCATTCCCTGGATTCACTCCAAATTCTGACGATGTGGGCCTCGGCCTTGGGATTCATTCCCTGGATTCATTCCAAATTCTGACGATGTGGGCCTCGGCCATGAGATTCATTCCCTGGATTCATTCCAAAACTCTGCTGATGTGGGCCTTGGCCTTGGGATTCATTCCCTGGATTCATTCTAAATTCTGTCGATTTGGGCCTCGGCCCTGGGATTCATTCCCTGGATTCATTCCAAATTCTGACGATGTGGGCCTCGGCCTTGGGATTCATTCCAAAACTCTGCTGATGTGGGCCTCGACCCTGGGATTCATTCCAAAACTCTGCTGATGTGGGCCTCGGCCCTGGGATTCATTCCAAATTCCGACGGCGTGGGCCTCGGCCCTGGGATTCATTCCCTGGATTCATTCTAAATTCTGACGATGTGGTCCATTCATTCCCTATGTTGCTGATAATGTGGGCCTCAACCCTGAGTTGATATTGATGTGGGCCTCACCCCAAACTGATATTGATGTGGGACTCACCCCCAGACTGAAACTGATATGGGCATTGCCCCAAAACTGATACTGACATGGGCCTCGCCCCAAACTGATGTGGGCCTCGCCCCAAACTGATACTGATATGGGCCTCGCCCCAAACTGATACTGATAATGTGGGCCTCGCCCCCAAGTCGATATTGATGTGGGCCTCGCCCCCAAGTTGATACTGATGTGGGCCTCGCCCCAAACTGATACTGATAATGTGGGCCTCGCCCCTAAGTCGATACTGATGTGGGCCTCGCCCCCAAGTTGATACTGATGTGGGCCTCACCCTCAGATTGAAACTGATTCATTTCTGAAACTGATGACATTGTACTGTTACTGTTTCTGATTGGCTGGCCTTTTGCCGCTTTCTCTTTTTCCTCTTTGAAACCTGTAAATAAAAACAAGACAAAGATTGCATGTATATGACGTGTATGCATGTATACATGAATGCGTTTCCTATTCCGATGGGTTAGGTCTTCCTTGTGCTCCTCGGTGCTTCTTACTTATAAAAGTCTTTGATCACCCCCTAGGTCTGCTTATAATTTTCTTCTGTCAGTTCTCTTCTGGTGATTGGTCAGATCTCTTTTATCTTATGGCTCATGTTCTCGGTACATCCCTTAGTCACAGGGCGGTAGACCGGTCTCCCCCAGTCTTGATTTAGCTTTCTGCTTTTTGCTGTTTGCACTTGGTAAAAATGAACCACATGGTGGGGCCTTCCATATCATCATACTATATTACATGATATGAAATAGTCCCCATAGTTATACATATCATCGTCCTCAAAGAATGCTCAGTAATGAAACCAGAGAACCTTTAAAACTTTCAACGCAACTCAAATCTAAGTCTTTGAATAAACGATCTAAGCGAGACTCAAAGTGTGTGTGTGCAAAGGTTCTTTTACAGCTTGATTCCTAAGTAGGCCAACTCAATGATTTCGTTTCAAAAATCGGGATCGATGGGTCAAACCAACCTAGATGTCTCAGTTATGCTCTGTAATTGCTTTTCCGTACTCAATGTAGTATGGTTTTATTTTTCTTTTCTTTTGTCTCTTTTTTCATTCTGAACTTTTTCTTCTTCTTTTTTTTTCAACACACCTACCCTTTAAGATAGCATTTCTCCTCATGGTGGTCCTAATACTCGCCCATGGGTAGCTTCACGCTTATCGGTTATAGGCGGTCTATTTTTTACTTTAGAGACTTTTCTTTTATTTTCAACCATACCACACATCATAACACAAGCAAGTCAGGATAGATATCTAAGCAAATGGTCATTCACCGACCTACAATTTCTTTGACTAGTAACTTTGCTAACTACTCAGGTTTTCACCGCTAAGAACCATAATCAGGTGCTTACGAGTCTAACATAGATCAATTACTCAAAGCATTAGATAAAAACACGTCAAGGGTTTATCGTTTCTAAAGTTTCACTCTAAAGCAATCAATTTCATCATCGGACTTATGTCTAACTATTAAGAACTAAAAACAAAAAAAAAAAAAAAATCTCTCATTTTTTCTTTTCTCTTCTTTTTTTTCTCTTTTTTTTTGAAGGCCCCCCACAATGGTCTTTCTATCATTGCCGTAAGGTTTTCTATTTCTCGTTTTTCTTTTCCTCGCTATCCACGTTAGCAAAACTCGTCTTGACAATTCCTTCTTCTTTCTAACCCAATAGATATCTATGATGGCTTTTAAGACACAGGGGTTAACATGATGCATGTATGCATGAGGTGCATGAGATGCACGTGATGTATGGGATAAAATATGCATGTGGTTATCAAAAGCATAACAGGGGTAGCTTCTACAGGATATACAACTATGGTTCACATGTGGGTTTACGAGAGTATGGACAAAGGCTCTCGCCGACGAAGGATTACCCACAACTAGGACTCCCCACTCAAGGGTTCAAGCGACCAAGTGAGCGCACCTTTTTTATACCTTACGGTACGTTCCAACGAGTTAAGATGTGTGACTAACTGTCGAATGGATTTCCCGTTGTAGATTCCCCAGAGGGAGGGTGGAGCGAGGCTCTCTTAAGTACCCAAGCCTCTTAGGCTCTTATCGCTGGGTTCAGGAATAAACAACGAGTCCTCCAAACTAGTCTATCACAACAAGCTACGGGTAATGATTATCTAGGTGCCTTCACAGCTTTTCCTCGAAAGGTAGTGAATGAAGGAAGACACCCAACCATAACCCAGCTTTAACAAAGCCTTTGATTAACCCCATCAACCCACTATAGAAACGATCAATTAAAGCACAAATTATACACATCACAAGACATGATTTCGGGGCCGATTCTCTATCCCCAGTGGAGTCGCCAGACTGTAGGACACAGAACTTGGACGACGCATGATGTTATAGGCTCAGGGCCTAGTTGGAGTACGGAGTAGTCCGCGGGGGACTAAACCAGAGAATAATGGAGTCGCTGCCCAGTGTGAACCGGGACAAAGATTTAAGGCCGCAAGGGAAGACCTCAAACCGTTGCGTTCGGAATGGTCCCTTACTTATGTCACTTGTAACGATATGATTTGTGCAATAATATAACCGAGTCTATTCAACTTAAGTTCTCAAAGATAGCCTACGCCTAAGTTCACATGCATAAAACTAATAACGATGCCTATGACTAAGTTTGCATGCTTCAAAATAAGTTGTCATGACGGCAAACACACAATATAACACAACGAGCATGTTGAATCATTAAACTAAAACAAACAAATAATCAAGGAAACATAAACATAAACTAAACGAAATATCATGCCTAAACTAACATAATCATGCTTTGAAAATTAAATAATAAACTAAACTAAATCATGCTTTAAACAATAAATAAACAACTTACGAATTATAACATGCTCAAATACAAATTTGGTTGAGACGAAATACGTGTCTCTTAAGTGGTACGTGGCGTTGTATCCCGAGTGCAGACCGCAATACCGTCCATTCGGAATCGGCTACGGAATTTACGTCCGGGTTTCCATCCGATATACCACAAAAGGGAACACATACTCCGCTCATCCAACAATCACATCATGCCTCAAACGACTCTCATGCAATAATATTTTCAAAATAAATAAAATAAATGAAAGATAATAATAAAGAAGGTGCCCTCAGGTCTAACCTCTTTTTTCGTTCCTCGAAAGCGCGTTACACGGCCGTCGGAAGGATTAATGATCCGCAACTCTTTCGATTCACTAACTCAATGTCTTTCCTCGCTGTTTTGTTATTCGGGCTGTTGTTTTCACTCCGTTTCGTTGCCGTTTTCAAGGTATCTTCTGGGCACTGTTTTGAGGTTTAAATGGACTATTTTAGGGTATTTTAGGTGCAGTTTTGGGTGGTGTTCTGGACTGCTTTGGGAAGTTTTTATGAGGATTATGGGGACCGTTTGTGCATGAGGTAGTGGGCGTGATTTGAGG
Organism: Zanthoxylum bungeanum; assembly: GCA_019454045.1. Classification (NCBI taxonomy): domain Eukaryota; kingdom Viridiplantae; phylum Streptophyta; class Magnoliopsida; order Sapindales; family Rutaceae; genus Zanthoxylum; species Zanthoxylum bungeanum. The sequence continues at coordinate 17,235 of SKCR01050820.1, read as the reverse complement.
GTTGTTCGATGTCAGTTTGTGCGTGAATAAGGCTGAGTTTGGTTGCTGTTTTAGGCGTGAGTGAAGGCTATATTAGTGGCAATTTGTGGTGTGGTGTGCAATGGCGTGAATGTAGTGGGCTGGTGTTATGCTAGGCGTGAAGGTTGGCAGGTGGACGTGGCTAAAGGTGCAGGTCAGTGGGCGCTTTAAGGCAATGGGCGTGAGAGTGTGTGGTTGAATGGAGGCTGTGTGGCTTGTGAACGTGGCTAAAGGTGCAGGTCAGTGAGGGCGAGCTGGGCGTAAGGCTTGCAGGCGTGATGGGAAAATTGGGTTGGCTGCGTCATGGATTTTTATTTGTTGTTCATGCGTTGACTATAAGGCTTTGTTGCTACGTGGGGGGAGGCCAGGCGTGATCTGCTTGGAATGTGAGTGGGGGCTTTTGTGAAAGGTGGCGTGAAGGTTGGCAATTGGTGGCTTACGTGAATTGAGGGCTGAACGTGGGGCAGTGTTTGTTGAGTGGGGGCATGTGGCTATCGTTGAAGGCTAGGGTTAGTGTACGTGTTTGTTTTTATTTTTCTGCCAGGGTTTGGTAAGGGGGTGAATGGTTCTTTTTATAGGCCAATGGAGGGGGTTTACCGTGTCGGAGAAGGAAATGGATTTTGTGTATTAATGGGGAGATATTTTTAATTATTATGGGATAGGGAAAATCTTATAATTGAGGGAAGTGATTTGATTTGTTCTTCTTAATTAAGGATAGGATCTCTTTAAATTGGTAGGTGATTTACTTAAATTAGGAATGTGTTTTATTTAAATTAGGAATTTAATTTAATTTCAAGTTTAATTTAATTTGTGAATGTGATTTAATTTAATTTTAATTTAATTGGTTTTAATTATTTAATTTGTGAGATGTGTTTTAATGGGCTTGTGTGCTTTGAAACGGAGATCCAACAAGCGAACTCGAAGCTACTCCAACGAGTTAAATCCAACAATGTGTCAATTCTCGACCCTTTTCCTTCCGACGTCCGATTCTCGCGACTTTCTGGACTCAAGAGGTAGTGTCTCCATGTGAGACTCATCATCGGGACTTACATGAAAAAAATGCAGTGCCTACAACCGCGGTTCCTTAGCCTGCGCTATAGCCCCGTTATTGTCACAATATAATGGAACGGGCTCAGCTGCTAACGGAACTACTCCTAATCCAATTAGGAATTTTCGGATCCAAACTGCTTCCTTTGCTGCTTCAGCTGCAGTAATGTACTCCACTTCAGTTGTTGAATCGGCAACAGTCTCTTGCTTGGAAGATTTCCAGCTCACTGCTCCGTTATTCAAACAAAATATGTACCCTAATTGTGACTTACAGTCGTCTTTATCGGTTTGGAAACTTGCATCGGTATACCCAGTTACCTCAAGTTCTCCATCTCCATAGATTAAGAAAGCATCCTTAGTTCGTCTAAGATACTTTAGGATATTCTTAACCGCCATCCAGTGACCTTCACCTGGATCGGCCTGATAGCGACTACACATGCTCAAAGCATAGAAGACATCAGGTCGCGTACATATCATGGCATACATGATTGATCCGACTGTCGAGGCGAATGGTATCCGACACATGTTGTCTCTCTCATCTTGAGTTTTAGGATACATGTCCTTAGATAGATAGACACCATGTGACATTGGCAACAGTCCCCTCTTGGACTGATCCATGCTGAATCTCTTCAATACTTTGTCAATGTACGTGCTCTGGGAGAGTCCAAGCAGTTTTCTAGATCTATCCCGGTAGATCTTTATTCCCAGAATAAAGGCTGCTTCTCCCAGATCTTTCATGGATAATTTCAAAGAAAGCCAAGCTTTCACCGACGTTAGCATGGGAATGTCATTTCCTATAAGCAATACATCGTCAACATAAAGGACAATAAAAGTTAGTGCTCTCCCACTAACCTTCTTTTATACACAAGGATCATCTTCGTTTTGATTGAAATCATTTTCTTTTATGATCTCATCAAAACGTTGGTTCCATGACCGCGATGCTTGCTTCAGTCCATAGATGGACCGATTTAACTTACAAACCTTGTTTGTAAGTCTAGGCACGATAAAATCGTCAGGCTGTTGCATATAAACATCCTCCAAAAGGTTTCCGTTAAGGAAAGCAGTTTTAACGTCCATCTGCCATATCTCGTAATCTAAATATGCAGCAATTGCAAGCATTATCCGAATGGATTTAATCATGGCAACGGGTGAGAAATTTTCATCGTAATCGACACCATGTCGTTGATGATACCCATTCGCTACAATCCTAGCTTTGTACGTTTGTACGTTGCTATCCATGTCAGTCTTCTTCTTGAAGACCCATTTACATCTAATAGGCTTTACGCCTTCTGGTGCATCAACGAGTGTCCAAACTTGGTTGGTGTACATGGAATCCATTTTGGATTTCATGGTCTCTTGCCATAAAGCGGAATCGATATCTTGTATCGCTTCCTCATACGTAGCCGGTTCGTTATCCTCTATGAGATTAATATCTACATGAGGTGAGATCAGGAACCTATACCTCTCAGGTTATTTCCTGACTCTCTCCGACCTACGCGGTCCTTGTGTAATAGAAGATTGTGGTACAGTCTCATCCCGGATGGACTGTTCTTATTCTGTTGAGGATTCTATGCCAGGAAGAGTATCACTACAATTTTCATCAAGTTCTACTTTCCTCTCACTTACCACATCATTTAGGAATTCCTTCTCAAGGAAAACCGCATGTAGAGCAACAAATACTTTGTTCTCTCGTGGGTGATAGAAGTAATATCCTTTGGTTTCCTTATGATATCCTACGAAAAAGCATTTATCCGATTTGGGTTCAAGTTTGGTACCTTTCAAACGCTTGACGTATGCCCAGCATCCCCAAATCTTCAGGAACGAGAAATCCGGTTTCTTTCCTGTCCATATCTCATACGGAGTCTGTTGAACAGACTTTGACGGAACTTTATTCAAAATAAGAACTGCACTGTTTAATGCATATCCCCAGAAGGAAAAATGTAGCTCAGTACGACTCATCATAGACCTTACCATGCCAACAAAGTACGGTTTCTCCGTTCGGACACACCGTTTAATTACGGTGTTCCAAGAGCAGTCCACTGTGAAAGAATACCATATTCTTTCAGGTAATCTGAAACTCATTGCTCAAGTATTCCCCAGCACGGTCCGACCGTAATATCTTAATACTCTTACCGGTCTTTTTTCAACTTCGTGTCGAAACTCTTTGAATTTCTCAAAAGTTTCCGACTTGTGTCTCATGAGATACACATAACCATAACACGATGCATCATCCGTAAAGGTTAAGAAGTATTCATATCCACCTCTAGCCTGGCTAGACATGGGCCTACAAATGTCACTATGAACAAGGGCTAACAGTTCGGTGGCGCGCTCACCTTTACCGCTAAAAGGTGATTTAGGCATTTTACCTAATAAGTAAGATTCGCAGACGTCATATGAATTTGGATCAAATCCATCCAAGTACCCACTCTTCGAAAGTGTGGATATGCGAGTCTTGTTTATGTGTCATAGACGACAGTGCCACATATAAGTTTCATCTTTGTTACTCATTTTGAGCCTTCTGTTTGTTATATTATATGTTGGAGATAGATTTATATTCAAAATATAAATACCATTATTTGCAACAGCAGTGCAAATTTCTACATCATTTTTATATAAGTAACACTCAGTGTTCCAAATATAAAAGTATACCCACATTGGGTTAACATAGATACAGATATAATATTTCTAGTCAAAATAGGTATATAATAACAGTCATTAAGTTCAAGTACATGTCCCGATGGCAGTTCCAAAACAAAAGTGCCCACGGCCAAAATAGAAAAAGATGTTCCGTTTCCAACACGCAGATCAATCTCACCTGAAGCCAGTTTCCTGCTAATCTGCAGATCCTCACATCAGTACATATATGAGTACCACAACCAGAATCAAAAATCCAATTTTTAAAACTAGAAGTAGCCATGTTTATTTCAATAACAAACATACATGAGGTCGGTGCCTTACCCGCCTTTATCTCCTTCTGGAGCGCCTTGTACTCGCGGTAGTCACGCTTCCAGTGACCTTGCTTGCCGCACTAGAGGCAAACATCCTGAGATTTGTCCTTAGGCTTCCCGGAAGCCTTTGACGATTTGGCCTTGCCCTTTATTTTATGCTTCTTCTTTTTCACACCTCCAGTTGCCTTGGGCCCAGCCCTCGGTGTCTGAGATGTCGAAGCAGAGTGCGCCTCGCGCTTGTTGCCCTTGAGAAGCTCCTTCTTAGCTTCCTTGAGAGTAAACAATAACTCTCCAAGAGTATCATCAGTGTTCATCAAATTATAGTTTATGATGAACTGTCTCCAGGAGTCGGGGAGAGATTACAAGACAATGTCTATGGTAATCTCAGCCTCAAAGACTATCCCCATAGCAGCTAGCTCATCTATGTCAGCAATCATCTGTGCCACATGGGACTCAACAGACATGCCTTTTGACATGCGTAAACGGAAGAGCTTCTTAACTAACTCATATCTTTGTGACCTCTTGTTAGATCGGTGAAGATCTTGCAACCTCACCAACATGTTATAAGAATCCAAGTCCCTGTTTTGTGGACGGAAATGCTGAGTCATGGAAGTAAGCATAATAGACTGAGCAGTGTCACAATCATCATTGTGAGTCTTCCAAAGCTCCAGCTCAAGTGTCTGATAATGTGTGGGTTTAGGCCCAAGTGGTGTCTGTATGGTTTACAACAGCCTCTCGGCTCCAAGGACTATCCTTAGATTCATTTCCCAATCGGCAAAGTTCGTGCCCTTAAAGACATTCTCGCCCATGATAATGTCTCGGACATTTCCCTTTCCAGTCATCTTGACTACGATAGTCCAACTATCTAGTCAACGATATTTTGGATACAGTCTAACTGTTACAAGAAAAAATAACATTGTATTAGTCCAACTAATAAAATAATTTTGACGAAATGATTTGAAAGCCCGTAAAGCTAAGTATCTGAATGAAATTGCAAATTCAATACTAGCCTCCCACTATTTTTCGGCGAGCATCTAACCCTCTGTCGAGTACTCTCGGGAAACCCAGTTTCCCAGTGGGCTAGGATCCCGTTAAATAACACACAACCTTGACTTTGGCCAATAAGCTGTATGATATTTAACTATGTAGATCTCGAAGATCAATTGGATCTCATCCAATTCCTAGATCCGGTAGGTGGACATCCAAGTCCGAAACATATATACAACACATATGCCAATGTATCCAATACATTTTCCTAACCTTTTTTCCTCTGAATCAACTAAGCCTTGGCTTTGGCACAACAAGCTTAATGATTCCAGTTAAGCGGAACCCATGTAGCTTAATGATTCCAGTTAAGCGGAACCCATTGACATGCAAAGTTTCGTAATCAATGTCGATGGACAAGAAGTGATCTTGACTTTGGCCAACAAATCACGACTTGGACATGACACCGATATGGAACAAAACTCTCATGATTCAAACACATCCGCAATTGACAAAGCCCTTGACTTTGGCCAACAAACCAATGCCAATTTTGGATCTTGAGTAAGAATCACTCAACAGAAGGAAAAAACTCTTAATATTATTTTGAGGGTTTTTTTTGCGTAAATTGGCAACCAATTTATTATCTTTGTTAAGGTCTCATCATACACCCTTAAGCATGCTTCTAAAATATAATAAGGCACGGAAAGTAAATTAATAACGATATACGGATGGATATTTAAACAGATTGTTCCTAGAACAAATCGCTGCCTTTCCTCTCCCCAGCTAGCACGATTCTACTTCTACCCAATTACATAATACAATAATAGAAACCTCATTGCAATGAGGGGAATTAGGTGAGGAGAGAATAATACAAAGTGATAATAAGAGACAAGGCTGGACACGTAGGTCCAATTAATAAATTCCAAAATTACAATAATTTCCAAAATTACCTTTTCCCTTCTAATATCCATCTGATATACACTATTCATTCAACACATCCATATATTCATTCATAGCATGCAATTACAACCAATCTAATCCAATTAATTAGTCTTTAATTATGTGACCATCCAATGTTCAAACAACGATTTGATTTTGCGCGAGTCCAACTCGTTTGTGAATAAGCACTCAAAGTACGAATTCTTGAATTATATCGAACTACTCGTTAAATCTAATTTAAGTCGTATTCAATACTAATTCTATTATTTAATTCCAAATTAAATATTTACACTTTTAATGCGTTTTAACGACTTAGATTCCAAATCTAATCTTATCGGGTTTCAAAGCCCAACTAACATCTAATGTTCGTTTATTAAAGTCGATGGGCTTTCAATTGATTTCATAAGGCATGGGCTTTGGTCAATGTGGGTCAAACCCAATCACCAAGCCCAAGTAAGGAATCACCCTCATTTACCATAAAATCAATATCAAGCCCATAAGGCCCAATTAAACTTTAAAGCCTATTTATTACATTTGGACTTAATGGAATGATTTAGGCCCAATTTGGATCCAATCCAATTGGCCTAAACCAACTTGGCCCAACCAAGCCCATTATGCCCAAATATAATAATTTCAAGCCCAATTCAAAATTAAGCCCATTAACCAAATTTTATAACTTAGTTAATTAAAGTGTAATACATCAATCAATTAACTAAATCAATATTTCCCAAATACAATTTACCAATTAATTATGTATCCTTTTATCCAATTATTGTCCAACAATTTTTGAATCAAAAATCAAGTCCATACATGCTTAATAGCTCTCGGCCAAGGTGAAGTATTAAGTCCGATTTCATTTTTCAATCCAATCGAATTAAAAATGAACTTTTCCGTTCGTTTCAACTCATCCAATGATCATCAAAACAAAATTTTCCAAGAGCCTAGGGTACTAGTAACATTCAGCCAAACCATAATGTGGGCAAATTTTGATCCAATCACAATTTGTTGAAATTGATCCAATCATATCTCATTTCATCAACATACAAGCATACTCAACCATTCAATTTAATCAAATCATGCTCATATGGATTTTTCCCCAATTTTACCCTAATATATTTCATGCTCATTATAGGCTCTGATACCATTGTTGGTTTCTATGATTAGTCCCAAGATCATAATGAACAATGAAACATGAATGAATATGAAGGAATATGGCGGAAACATACTTACAACGATCGGATAACTCCTCCAAGATGCTCAAGAATTCGGCCAATAAGAGAATGGAAGCTCCAAGCTTTGTTCTTTGATTCCAAGCTCCTTGAGTTGGTTTCCCTATCATCTCTTGATGATTCCTTGAAGGTGCTAGCCTTAAGTGATTATTTGTAACAAAATATCACACCTTTACTTCACACTTTTTGGCAAAGAAATGAAGAAATTTGGAGAGGTAATGCAGTTCACTGCATTCGGCCAAGCAATGAGAGAAAAGAAAAATGTCTCTTTGATTTCTAAAACCAATAATAATGATATACCAAAAGTCAAGTTGGTATATGTCATTCATCTTTCTTGATTTGGAGTGTTCAACACTCTTTAAACCAACTCACCTAAACACATCAAGCTAAAGTAACTAAAGTTGACATGTGAAGTGATGGTTGATGTGACATGTGGGCCCCACTCGATTCCAAATGCGAGTGGGCCCGCAAACACTCCCGGGCTCGGGTTCGCTAATTCCGAATTAACGAACTTCCGTCGCGACATTATTTAAATCGAACTTAATTAAATAATTTTGCCTAGCAAAATTACTATTCACGTCGCTAACGAATTAATTCTAAATTAACTCTTTTACCCGAATTAAAATCTAATTTTAATTTCGCGTTGAAATCTAATTCCGAATAATATATTGAATATATTATTTTAACGATTAATTCCAAATTAATCTTTCTCTCTCTTCAAATAGTACTTTATCCAAGATAAAGTCTCTCCGTAATTAATCCTAGATTAATTAAGTTCGAATCATACATCATCGGTGAATCTTCGGGAAGCGACCCAAGAGATCCCTGGATATGTTGGCAGTAAATACGGTCGTCGGACTATCCGAACATGTACGTACCTCGGACTACGTTTTTACCGATTTATGAGACAAGGTTGGCTTCTAGCAAAGCGGCATGCCTACCCAATTCTCCAGAAATATTCTTAATGGAATATACGATCTTTATCAGACGTATTAAACCATAGTATTGCGTATTGCGTATTGCGATCCAGTATCTGATGTCACGTGCAAGGCATAGGGGTGGAATAGTGTCTGCCCCGTACGAAGCACATATCGGATATCTAGCAACCAGTCTCTTTGAATCGGATAATCATGACCTTGTCATATTATCCCGATGGTTGCAACACTATAGAGAACCAGTTCTGAATCCCAGCGTGATCATCATCTCCATATGTCTGAAGTGATACTTCCGTCTTGACATCACATCCAATACACTACGATTCCCAATAAACCCAGCAGAGGCGTACACAGAACCTGTTAAAGCCCTGGACGACCAAAACCAAAATTTACTGATTGTCGCAAGTACTAGCGATCCAAGTCTCAGGTTAAGACCAAATACACCTACCCTGAAGCGGACTCCCATAGACACATATACATACTACCAATGGGATTCCGCGGGGTCTATCCAGAGCGAAGCTGTTTTCCGTACCATCGGTAAAACACAACCTCATATCGCACTTGCATAAGTATCCTATACTTAAACATATGAGAACTATGCTGTTATGCCCGCACAACTCGCACAAGTGCAATAGTAGTCTATGTCGCATTATCGATGTCCAATCTCGATAATACTACGACTAAGGACATTTAATGATTAAACCTTTATGGATTGATACTGTCTCATATCATCTCAATCCGGAACTAATCATAAGGACTTTTACCATTTGTATATATCAAAGTAAATCAATCACAGAAGGGTAAAAGGCAATTTTATTGTAACATAGTTAATTTTGTACAAAAACACAATGTCTTTTACAAACAGTGACGTTATGGGTCATAACTGTCCAACAGCTCATTCGATGGGAACACCTCCCAATTAGCTTGTGAACGAGTTAAGTTTAAGCTCATTGACCTTCTTCTGGTCCAAGCGACAGGTAGACTCCGTTCGGTCACTCTTTGGTGCCAAACAAGTGGTTGCCTTCCTGGACTTTATCAGGTCCAATCGACGGGAACACCTCTCAATTGGCTCGTGATGGAGTGAAGTTTAAGCTCCTTGACCTTCTTTTGGTCCAGACGACAGGTAGACTCGGTTTGGTCATTCTTCAGTGACAAACAAATGGTTGCCTTCCTGGACTTCATCAAGTCCAGCCGACGGGAACACCTCCCAATTGGCTCGTAAACGAGTCAAGTTTAAGTTCATTGACCTTTTTCTGGTCCAAGCGACAGGTAGACTCGGTTTGGTCACTCTTTGGTGCCAAACGAGTGGTTGCCTTCCTGGACTTCATCAGGTCCAGTCGACAGGAACACCTCCCAAATGGCTCGTGATGGAGTCAAGTTTAAGCTCCTTGACCTTCTTCTGGTCCAGACGACAGGTAGACTCGGTTTGGTCACTCTTTGGTGCCAAACAAATGGTTTCCTTCCTGGACTTATCAGGTCCAGTCGATGGGAACACCTCCCAATTGGCTTGTGATGGAGTCAAGTTTAAGCTCCTGGACCTTCTTCTGGTCCAGGCGATAGGTAGACTCGATTTGGTCACTCTTTGGTGCCAAACGAGTGGCTGCCTTCCTGGACTTCATTAGGTCCAATCGACGGGAACACCTCCCAATTGGCTCGTGATGGAGTCAAGTTTAAGCTCATTGACATTCTAGTCTAGGCGACAAGTAGACTCGGTTTGGTCACTCTTTGGTGCCAAACGAGTGGTTGCCTTCCTGGACTTCATCAGGTCCAGTCGACAGGAACACCTCCCAATTGACTTGTGATGGAGTCAAGTTTAATCTCATTGACCTTCTTATGGTCCAGACGACATATAGACTCGGTTTGGTCACTCTTTGGTACCAAACGAGTGGTTGTCTTCCTGGACTTCATTAGGTCCAGTCGACAGAAACACCTCCTAATTGACTCGTGATGGAGTCAATGATAAGTTCATTGACCTTCTTCTAGTCCAGATGACATGTAGACTCGGTTTGGTCACTCTTTGGTACCAAACGAGTAAATGTCTTCCTACATTTCGTCAGGTCCAATCAACGGGAACACTCCCCAATTAGCTTGTAATGGAGCCAAGTTTAGTTCATGTACCTCCATCTGGTCCAAACGACACTGTCATATAAACTAAACCCCTGAACCTTCATCCGGTTTGATCAACTGGAGACATCCCCCATGGGCTCTCATTGAATCAAGCTGAAGACCTGGACTACTCTCAGTCCAGATGACAATGAAGGCTCCACTGGTCCTACGACTCGTGGCATAGAATATGCCCTGAACCTTCATCTGATCCAGTCAACTGGGGAAATCCCCTTTAGTCATTTGATAGCCAGATTCAAGACCGTAGCCACTTTAACCAGTCGACACTAAAGATACTCGAATGTGGCCCAGATCGGGTAACGTGACTTTCCTGGTTTTGTTCAGACGACATGACCAACGAACACTCTCCAAGCCAATGACTCATTGGCTTATAGAGTAGGGGACAAACTGTACAGTCCAAATTTGGGCCAAGGGAAATTTCGACTTTTTACTTCAAGCCTCCCCTAATAATGCCTGATACAAAGTCCAAGCCCAAGTTACTACCTCAAGCCCACACACTAAAGAAAGCCCTAAGTTTATTATATGTAGGCCTAGAGATCCACAAACCTGTGCCCAATGAAATACCTTATATCCGAGCCATGACCAAGGCCCACCATACGCCAGCCCATGAGACGCTCAGACTCATAAACACTCTTCAAAACCCAGCCGTTTCCAGCCTACAACGGGCAAACATAATGATTACACCTCATGAAATCGGCCGTTACCAACACCCAACGAGCGAGCGAGCGATCAAGTGCAATAAATACACACACTTCCCGAGAGTGTGTATATATGAGAAGAAGGACCACAAGAAAGCATATTCAAGCTCTCCTACTCACAGACTAGTAGTATTCTCTCCAGAACTCTCATAATCACCAACCTACCGCCCTTATGGCGCCATACGGGGATCAAGGAAATATATGCCCTTGTTCCTCACCCTACGGCGTTGATTGCTCACTTCACTACTGACTTGGGCGTCAGAGTGTCTACGGCATCCACCACACCGGTGGGTAGGATCTCCACGCTCACCCTACTTCTTTGTTTTGCAAGATCGTTAGTGCCCTGCCCTTTTCGAAGAAATCTCGATTGTGGACCTCGAGTGAAAACCAGCGTCTACAGTATATTCGATGAAACGGTATCAGTTAATTCGGAGGTTTTCAGTAAATTGTTTTCATCTTTTATTCAGTCAATTGTCATTTGTTCATCCTATCAATCATATCTTTATGTATCAGTCAATTGAAAAAGGTCGATAAAAATGTACTTGATTCAGTTTCAGCACCCAATTTTGACCGCCTAAGTGAAGTTGCTTCCATGGACATTTGCATATGTAGCATCGTGGAGAAAAAAAAATTAACGCACAGTATATTGTCCAACCTTGAAACAGGTTCAGTTTTTGAACAAAAGCACCTTGTCAAACTTTGGAACATATTCAAAATCACATGGTCGAATTTTGAATTCTTATGACATTGATTTTAAATAAAATTATACCAGAAATATTAACATGTAGATGGATTATATTCAAACGAAATCACAAACACAACTCAAATAAGAAAACAGAATGACAAATACAACTCAAATTAATGATGACAACAAACTAGACTCAAATACTTATCTAGGTAAGGATTTAGGAACAGGCTGAGATGAAGCAGCTGAATTCTCAGATGACTCAGTGAAGAAGATTATGTCGTCCTGGTTGTCTGCAACTAATTGAAGAGACCTTGGAATTGGAGACAGAGTCACTTCCAAAACCCCCTCAAGTATTTGAACAACTTGACCAATTGATGGCCTCTGAGTTTCATCATCTTGGACACACCAACAAGCAACTTTGCAAATCCTTGAAAGCTCCTCTACATCTGCATTGCCTTGAAGCCTTGTATCTAAAAGGCTAAGCACATTGCCACCTTCACTCATTAGGCTTGCTGCCCAACTTGGGAAATATTTCATTTCTTCTTCTCCAGAGTACTGAGAGTTGTATTCTACGTTTCTCCTTCCTGATACAATTTCAAAGAGCATCATTCCATAGCTGTAAACATCAGCTTTTGTGGTAATGGCCACTCCTGAAATCCATTCAGGCGCAAGATACCCTCGTGTTCCTCTAATGGTCGTTAGAACTCTGCTGAACTCCCTCCCAACAAGCTTTGCCAGCCCAAAATCTGCCACTTTTGGACACCATTCAGCATCTAACAGAATGTTCTCTGGCTTTATATCACAGTGTATGATGCAGTCTCTACACTTCTCATGGAGATAAACCAAGCCTCTGGCTGTCCCTAGAGCAATTTGGTATCTCGTCTTCCAATCAAGAACCTTTGAATCCTTTCCAGGGAAGAGATTGGAATCTAAAGAACTATTTGGCATGTAATCATATACCAGTAGTTTCTTAGTACCTTCAGAGCAGAATCCACGAAGGCGAACTAGATTGACATGTTGGATATTCCCTATTGTGCTGACTTCTGCCCTGAATTGTTTATCTCCTTGGCTGATGCTTTGCAGCTTCTTCACAGCTATGACACTTGAATTAGGCAGCACCCCCTTGAAAGAACCGAACCTCCTCCTCCTCCCCCCAATTTTTCAGAGAAATTCTTTGTGGCAATTTGCAAATCCTTGTATGCAAATGCCACCAATGAACCTTCCTCCAGTGATTTGCTTGTTTTGAATGAGTTCTTTCTCTTCCTTAAGAACACAAACGCGAGAAGGCCTAGTAGAACTACAAAAGCCACTGAGCCCACAACGCCACCAATGACTTTTCCCTTGTTATTACTGGAGCTTGGAAACTCAGAAGATGCAAGTTTGATATAAATAGTTTTCCCATTTGTGTCACCCGGTGCAAGTTGTTGAAGACCGAAGAGACTTCCAATCCAAATTGAACAAGCACTGTCGTCGTAAGCATAAGCCATGCAGGAGCAGTTACTCAAGCAAGTTCTTTCACATTCCTTGACACTACCAACAGTCACAGACTGTGGATGTTTAGGCAATACCATGCCAGGATTTGCTAAGAACCTGTCACTATTTCCATTATCAACAACATTATTTTCACACTGCAGTTGGGTTTTCCTCACACAACCACCAGAATAATCCTGCATCAAGTTCCAATCGTTCTCCGATTTTGGCCTAAAACCTGGCTGACAAGCACAGAAAGACTGGTTTCCCTCATTACAGCTGCCAAATGCACCACAATAAGCATAAACATCACAAGGTTGTCTTGGTGTGTGACCAAAACTGAAACCAAGCCTTGCTATTCTCCAACCAAAACAACTGTAAAATCTGCCCTGAAGAATCAATAACAAATCGAGTTATCATAGAATTAGTAACAGAATAAATGAAATATCTCCCATTTTCATCCGAAATGTATTGGAAGTCGAAATTAAGATGAGATATCATTTCAGGGACGTTGGCAAAACTCATTCCAGTCCAGACTCCACTATTCCAGTATTGTTCAGACCTATTCCACAATATAACATATTGATCTGATCCATCATGGGCTAGCTCAAGAGAGAAGAGACCATGCGCAGGATCTTCCTTATTCTTCCATGAAGTGAGAATTTGGTCTAGTTTTGCCCGTTTTTTCTTCCAAACCTCATACCGGGAAGCCATGTATGAGTCGGATGATCAAAACTTTGCCACAACGGCTCTGACAAATTACCAGACAAATCTCTCAAAACAAGATTACCTTCGTCTAGAAGAACTGCTTCTATAGAAGAAGCTGAATTTGTAGATTTCAAACTTGTGGACCAAATAGGCATTTTGGACTCATTGAAAAGAACTAAATTTCCATCTGATGAGATTCTTAACACTGAGGAATGTTTATCAGAAACTGGTTTCTCTCTATTCGCTACCCAAACTATGGTTTGTTCAGACAATTTTTTGTACCACATGCCTATGTAGTAGTTTGAAGAGTTACCTGGCTTGAAGAAGCCTAGTTCATAGACCCCACCTTCAGAGACAATGGTTTGATCACCAGAGAGAGATTGGTTTGCAGAAATTGAGCCAGAAGCTGCAAAAGTGAAATGGGGTGTGAGAGAAAAACATATAATAAAGAGAGCACAAATCATGAAGCATGCGTTGTTCTTGAAATCCATGGCTTCTTAAGAGGTATGTGGAGACAAGATACATACACATATATATAGATATAGATATTTCAGGAAAAAACACAAGAGACATTGAATGGAAAAAATGGGGCCTAACGCTAGTATGGCCCAAGGGTCAAGATTCATGCCAAAAAGAATTAATAACCACTGTCGTTGTTCTAGTGAAGTCAATTTTGTTACATGAATTTATTACAAATTTCAGTTACAGAATCTGTCAGTCAGAATCATCCTTCCAGAAAAGTCGAAGTTGTTAGTCAATAGAAGTCAATACAATTTTGGACAGTTCAACAATGATGGCCAGTTGATTGATATCTTGACCTCACGTTATTTATTATGATATCATGTTTATGTTTATGATACTTGCATGATTCTAAGATTAAAGAGATAATGATTCATGATAGAACACAATGAAAATGCTTTTAGTTCAGTTTCATTTAGTTTGGTATCATATTTTTGCATGTTTGATTGTTTGTGTTGTTATCTCTCTCTGGATGACGCTTTTGGCATATTTTGCTTTGATTTCAATACCTAATTTTTACAATTTGAAGCGATTAGGTGAAGTTTCCTCCATGAACCAATACAAAGCAGCATAAATGGATGAGTTGTTGGAAATAATGACGAGGCAAAAAGCTTTGATTATTGAAATAGCTATGGCGGGTTACATTATTATACACTATGAAGCTAGGCTTCTATTAAAATATACATACAGCTGGTTACAAGTGACTAAGCAAAATATGAAAATGCTCAAGACAACTCAGAGTCATTTTCTTCACAAGGATTTAAGAACTTCTTGATGATACGGTGCTCTTTGCTTGAGATGAAGCAGTTGAAGGGTTGCTCTTTGATCGAGAACTCTGACTTGAGGATGATTCGCTGAAGAAGATTATGTTCTCCTGGTTATCGACAAATAAATGGAGAGATCTTGGCATTGGAGGCATGGTCACATCTAGAACTCCCTCAAGGATTTGAACTACTTGACCCATCGATGGCCTGTGAGTTTCATCATCTTGGATGCACCAAGCAGCAACTTTGCAAATTCTTGAAAGCTCTTCTTCATTAGCATTGCCCTCCAACCTTGGGTCTAATAGGCCAATGAGATCGCTGCCTTCGACAATTTTTTTAGCAGCCCAAGTTGGGAAGAACCTCACTTTTCCATCTTCAGATTGCTCAGAGTTTCTCCTTCCTGATACAAATTCAAAGAGCATCATTCCGTAGCTGTAGACATCGGCTTTTGCTGTTATGGCCACTCCTGAAATCCATTCAGGTGCAAGGTAACCTCTTGTCCCTCTCATGGTTGTTAGTACACGGCTGAACTCCCTGCCAACAAGCTTTGCCAGGCCAAAATCTGACACTTTCGGACACAATACAGTGTCTAGAAGAATGTTCTCTGGCTTTATATCACAGTGTATGATGCAGTCTCTGCACTTCTCATGGAGGTAAGCCAAACCTCTGGCTGTCCCTAGTGCAATTTGGTATCTTGTCTTCCAATCAAGAACCTTAGAATCCTTTACATGGAAGAGATGGGAGTCTAAAGAACCATTTGGCATGAAATCATACACCAACAATCTATTAGTACCTTCGCAGCAGAAACCCAGAAGCCGAACCAGATTGACATGTTGAATATTCCCTATAGTGCCGACTTCAGTCCGGAATTGCTTCTCTCCTTGGCTCAAGCTTTCAAGCCTCTTCACAGCTATGAGACTTGAATTTGGCAACACCCCTTTGAAAACAGAACCAAAACCTCCTCCCCCCAATTTTTCAGAGAAATTCTTTGTGGTGGTTTGCAAATCCTTATATGCAAATGCCACCAATGAACCCTCCACAGTTTTAGTTGTTACAGTTGCTCTCTTTCTTCTCCTCAAGTATACAAGCATGATCAGGCCAATAATAGCAATGACAGCTACTGCGCCCACAACACCACCAACGACTATTCCCTTGTTACTCTTAGGACTCTCAAACTCAGAAGCTGCAAGCTTGATATAAATGGTATCCCCACCTCCTTGTAGCTGTTGCAGACCCAAGAAACTTTCAATCCAAATCGAACAAGTGCTGTCCTTATAAGCATAAGCAGTGCAGGAGCAGTTATTGAAGCAGTGTATTTCACATTCCCTCATACTCCCTACTGCCACGGATTGTGGATGTTTAGGCAACTTCATGTTACTGTACTGCAAAAAATTGTCACTCTTCCCATTGGCAAGACTACTATTTTCACACTGCAGCGGGGTTGTCCTCTCACAACCACCAGAATAATCATCCAAATTCCAATCACTCACTGATTTTTGTTTAAAACCTTTCAAACAAGAACAGAAACGCTCAGTTTGCTCATTGCAGGTGCTAAATTGACCACAAAAAGCATAAACCTCGCATTGCTGTCTTGGTTGAGACCAAAACAGAAACCAAGAGTTAGTAGGCAACCAATTCATCTGCTTAACCTGCCCTGAAACATCCATAATGAATCGAGATGTGTAAGTGTTATCTTTCACATTATAGGTGAAATAACTCTCGTTTTCATTCGATTCATAGCTGAAATTGTAGATATAATTTTGTGTCATTTCAGGAACCAAGCTGAAAATTTTTGCACTCTCATCCCAAGGTCCACTTTCCCAGTATTGTTCAGACCCGTTCCACAAAATAACATATTCATTTTTTCCATTTGGGGCTAGCTCAAGAGAGAAGAGACCTGGTGCAGGATTTTCTTTATTCTTCCATGAAGTCAGAAGTTGACTGACTCCGGTTC
The DNA here is from genome assembly GCA_019454045.1 of Zanthoxylum bungeanum. Lineage (NCBI taxonomy): Eukaryota > Viridiplantae > Streptophyta > Magnoliopsida > Sapindales > Rutaceae > Zanthoxylum > Zanthoxylum bungeanum. Next base: position 210 of record SKCR01050820.1, on the reverse strand, counting down.
GCTTGTTAAATCTTAGCTTCATACCCGGAATCCATGTATGAGCTGGATGATCAAAACTTTGCCATAACGGCTCCGACAAATTATTAGCCAAATCTCTCAACACAAGATTTCCTTCATTTAAAAGAACTGCTTCCACAGAACTTTTGTTGTTAGAGGTCAAATTTGTGGACCAAATGGGTATTCGGGACTCATTAAAAAGAACTAAGTTAC
>SKCR01050819.1:0-38534 GCA_019454045.1 Zanthoxylum bungeanum | reverse complement strand
GGAATTTTTGTCCAATTCAAAATTCAATCCAATTAATTTTCAAATCAACAATTCCCGATCGTTTCAAGTCATCCAATGATCAACGAAAAAAAAATCACCAAGACATTAGGGTTCTATACCTCTCGGCCAAGCCATGATTTTTGGGGAAAATTGTTCCAAATCAATTTTCATGAAATTGATCCAATACAACTTCAATTAAACATCATTTAAGCATACTCAATCAATTCATTTAACCAAATCATGCTCAAAATCAATTTACCCAATTTTAACCCTAAATTCAAGTTTCATGCTTTTACTCGCTCTGATACCATTGTTGGGAAAATCTACGGTCCCGGGGATCGAATAAAGCTATGAAACATACATGTGAATACTCGAAGAAGTTGCAGAATACTTACATCGATCGGTTGAGGTGATGCGTCGAAGAACAAAAAATCTTTTTCTCCCTCCAAGATGGCTCGGCAGTGAGCAGATTTTGGGTCCTCCATTTTCGGCCATGAATTAACCTCCAAGCTCCAAGCTTTCGTGATGTGATTCCAAGCTCACAAGTGGGTTTCCCTATCACCTTCGTAAGACTCTAATGTGTGTTAGCACTCTTGATTTTGCAACAAAATCATCACATTTCTTCTCCTTGGCTCTCGGTTTTGACCAGAAAAACAGAAGAAGAAATTGCCCATTTGGGAAAAAGAGAGAGAGGAGAGAAGACCACCTTGGCCAAATGGAGAGAAGGGAGAGAATGAGTGAATTGGTTGGTTGTTACCAAAAATTGTATTAGTTAATTGTTTTCAAAAAATAAATAAACAGATACCAATTTTTCTTTTCCAAAAAGTCAAACCATTAAAGGCTACAACCACTACCATCAACTCCCATCACTATTCACTCAATCAAGTGACTAGTTGTCACATCAATCAAAGTGACAAGTGATTTGACGCTTGATGTGACTTGCGGGCCGCACTTGAATTTGAAATGCGAGTATGCTCGCAAACACTCCCGGGCTCGGGTTCGCTAATTCTAAATTAACGAATTTTCCGTTGCGACGTAATTAAATCTAATTTAATTAAATAACTTTTCCTAGCAAAATCACTATTCATGTCGCTAATGAATTAATTCTAAGTTAACTCGTTTGCCCGAATTAAAATCTAATTTTAATTTCGCGTCGAAATCCAAATTCGTATAATATATCGAATATATTATTTTATCGATTAATTCCAAATTAATCATTTTCTCTCTTTAATTAATATTTTATCCCAGATAAAATATCTCCGCAATTAATCCCAGATTAATTTTCTCTCTCATTAATTAATCCCAGATTAATAAAGTGCGAGTCATACGTTATCGGTGAATCTTCCGGAAGCGACCCATGAGATCCCCGGATATGTTGGCAGTAAATCCGGTCGTTGGACTATCCGAACACGTAAGTACCTAGTACTATGTTTTTACCGATTTACAAGACAAGGTTAGCTTCTAGCAAAACGCCATGCCTACCCAATTCTCCAGAAATATCCTTACAGTGTGATCTATATCAGGCGTTGTATACGTAGTATTGCGTATCTCGATCCAGTATCGGATGTCACGTGCAAGGCCTGGGGCTGGAAATGTGTCTGCCCCATACGAAGCACATATCAGATCTCTAGTAACTAGTCTCTATAATCGGATAAACATGACCTAGTCATAATATCCTGATAGCTGCATCATATAAGAGAACGAGTTCTGTATCCTACGTGATCATCATCTCCACTATGACTGGAGTGATACTTCCATCTTGACATCATACCCAACACGCTACGATTCTCAATATACCCAGCAGAGGCGTACACATAACCTATTAAAGCCCTGGATGACCAAAAACCAAAGTACATTGATTGTCGCAAGTATTAGCGGTGCAAGTCTTAGGTTAAGACAAAATACACCTACCCTGATTCAGACTTCCATAGACACATAGTCATACTACCAATGGAATTCCGAGGGGTCTATCTAGAGCGAAGCTGTTTTCCGTACCATCAGTAAAACACAACCTCCTACTACACTTGCATGAGTATCCTATACCCAAATATATGAGAACTATGCCGTTATACCCTCACAACGCGCACAAGTGTAATACTAGTCTTTTTTGCATTATCGATGTCTAATCTCGATAATACTGTGACTAGAGATATTTAATGATTAAACCTTCGTGGATTGATACTGTCTCATATCATCTCAATCCAGGAACTAATCATATGGACCTTTCATCATTTATACATCTTGGTGATCTAATCACAAATGATAAAAGAGCAATTTCCTTTGTCACATAGTTAATTTGTACAACAACACCATGATCTGTATAAATAGTGATGCTATGGGTCATTACTATCCAACATCAGCTTAGATTCAATAGCTCACGATCTCACCTTAGGGTAAAAGTCTATTAGGTAGATTTCCTTACAGGATATGAATATACTTGTCGGGTGGGGGTAGTCATAATGAATTCAGATAACTTGGTTAACATAGGAATATGATTAATTGGGTTATTTTGGGTGTTTGCATTTGACCATCGAAAGAGGCTATTGCATATCTTCGTGTTCCAGGTTAGCAAACTGATTTATTACACATATATAAGAGAATTAATTCATCATTAGAATAATATTGTGAGAAATCATAACCCTAGATGTTTGTGTCTTTTGTTTTTTTTTCCTTAGTATTTTCTTTTGTGTTTTTATTTATTTAGCAAATCCACATTCAACTAACCAACCAACCAATCATTCTCTTCTCGCTTTAATTAGATACCTGTAAGTAAATAAAATCAATAATTAATAACAATAATAGAAATTAAGTCCTTGTGGGATCAATATTTTTATACTACTTGAGCGATACGTGCGTTTTCATTGTGTGTGTGATTTCACCGATCAAGTTTTTGGCATCGTTGTCTGGGACTTATTTTTCTTGAGTTATTAATTTTGAAGCTATCTAATTTACTTGTATCTAATTTTCTTTATTTTTATTTTTAATTTTTATTTATTTCTTTCATTTTTCAGGTGGTTGAAAAATGGATCACTATTGGGTGATAAAAGAATTACGAGCTTTACAAAGAGAAGATATACCCCAAATTAGGGAGCAGTAGTCCAGTTTTCTGAGGCCTGTAGTCCAGCCCAATTATCACTGGATGTCGGAACCAATCAATACAACATTTACCCAACCATTTCAGAACACAATGAGGAGATGCGAGATATATGATGGTAACCACCCGTGTGATCAATTCATATACCTCTACAATTCAGGGCGGCAGAATTATCAGAATCTTTCATGGTACGGAGAAACAGCATATCTCACTGAACTTTATTCTCCATCTTATTCACCGTCCACCTACGATCTTCGAGGACCAGAACCATCAGTGGAAAGAAAGTTGATGAACGGGCTCAAGAAATGGGAAGCTGAACAAGATGCAATGTTTCTGAATCAAATAAAAACCTTACAGAGGCTGGTAAATAAATTGAGACAAATAATCAACAACTATAGCTACACACCTCACAAAACATTTTCAGATAAAACTGACGAAGCCTTCAAGTACCAAATATTTCACGATGACACCTTAACAGAGGAAGAGGTTGAGCAGTATCAAGAATTAGAGGTATCAGTTCAGGAGCCCGAACCAGCAGAATCTCAATTTTATCTTGATTATTCATCAGACTCAGAGGAGGAACAAGTAGCAGAGCGGTCTGTACCAATTACAAGTAAGGATGAAACTCTGCATCCTCAAAATGAAGATTTTGGAGCATGCGTTGCATAAATGTTTGAAGAAAAGCTACCCAAACTGTTCATACCAATCACAAAGGATAAAGACCTACAATCAGACACATCTTTACATCCTCAAGTTGACATTTATGGAGCATGCAATTCACAGATGACAGATAAAGAGCTGAATAATGAAATTCTAAAATTCATTTGTGAAGAAAATGTGGAGCAAGATTAAGAACAGAAGGAAAAACAAATGTCTGAAGATCTCATGCATTCAGGAGAAACATCACTGTATTTGGGAGTACAATCAAAGACACCGCCCAAAAGCTTGACTGAATGGAACTCCCATTCAAAGTCAAGCACCATACGAGAACTCATAATTTTCTTTATTTCTTCTCAGGAACTACTGGAGCGACAAAGTTTAAAAAGGTAGCAAAAGCACTGAATGAGACAAAATTCTTGTTGTCACTTTACCGTTGGAAGAGACCCTTCAAAAGCAACGCTAATGGGATTGTCTCTAATTGGACATCCAAAACCACGCTGAAACCTCCTTGACAGATGGACTTCAGTAACGTCAGGCTGAAGATGAAAAATTTTACGCTAGTAGGGAGGCAATCCATGCAATTTTTATTATTACAATTTATGTTTTATTTTGTGTATACATATTGTAGAGTTTTTAATTTTGTGTGATATTTTTAGGAAAAAACACAAACAGAGCATTTAAGGCAGAGCAAGATATGAGGAATGGTGTTTGGCAATCACAATGATGAGATTTAATTCATTAGTGATGGCTGAGTAAGGAATGGATTCTTGAGATGCATCCTAATGGATTTATATACCAAGCGAGTGGCGTATTGCGTACATAATTCTGTTGCCTTAAAAAATTGCTTTCATTGCTTTTCGGTTGTGATTTCCTTAATTTTCGCCGACAGGATCCGAAATTTTTGACTTTCACGATAATTTTATTGTTTCAATTTATATTTATGCCATAATATTATTAAATTAATAATAAACTTATGACACAAATCATGCAATGGCTTAGAGTGTCAAACACTCAATTCCATGCAAAACCATTAAGTGCATTGTACACTATCTCCATGCACTGCATCACAATTAAATAATGCATAATATGACATGTGTCATGTGGGCCCCACACGTTTCCAAATGAAAGTGGCCCACGTGTACTCACGCGTTCGGGTTCGATATTTCCGAAATACCGAACTTACGTCGCGACGTTAATTAAATCGAATTTAAATAAATGATTGCGCCTAGCGAAATTATTATTTACGTCGCTAACGAATTAATTCTAAATTAACTCGTTTGTCCGAATTAAAATCTAATTTTAATTTCGCGTCGAAATCGAATTTCGATTATTATATCGAATATAATAATTTTACGATTAATTCCAAATTAATCGTTCTCTCTCTATTTATAGTACTTTATCCAAGATAAAGTCTCTCCGTAATTAATCCAAGATTAATCGAGTTTGAATCATACGTCATTGGTGAATCTTCGGGAAGCGACCCAAGAGATCTCCGGATATGTTGGCAGTAAATACGGTCGTCGGATAATCCGAACACGTACGTACCTCGTACTACGTTTTTACCGATTCACAAGACAAGGTTGGCTTCTAGCAAGCGCCATGCCTACCCAATTCTCCAGAAATATTCTTATAGGAATATCAGATCTATATCAAGCGTAATATACCGTAGTATTGCGTACATCGATCCAGTATCGGACAATCAGATGTTAGGCCTGGGGCTGGAAATGTGTCTGCCCCGTACGAAACATATATCGGACATCAAGCAACTAGTCTTTTAAATCGGACAATCCTGACCTGGTCATATTGTCCCGACGGTTGCAACCTTTTATAGAGTACTAGTTCTGTGTCCTGCGTGATCATCACCTCCATATGTCTGAAGTGATACTTCCATCTCGACATCACATCCAGTACACTACGATTCTCGATAAACCCAGAAGAGGTGTACACAGAACCGGTTAAGGTCCCCAACCACCAAAACCAAAGTTTACCGATTGTCGCAAGTACTAGCGATGTAAGTCTCAGGTTAAGACCATATACACCTACCCTGATGCGGCCTCCCATAGACACGCAGACATACTACCAATGGGATTCCGCGGGGTCTATCCAGAGCGAAGCTGTTTTCCGTACCATCGGTAAAACACAACCTCCTATCGCACTTGCATAAGTATCCAATACTTAAATATATGAGAACTATGCCGTTGTGCCCTCACAACGTGCACAAGCGCAATACTAGTTTATTCCGCATTATCGATGTCCGATCTCGATAATACTCCGACTAGGGATATTTAATGATTAAACCTTTATGGATTGAAACTGTCTCATATCATCTCAATCCGGTATTAATCATATGGACTTTCGCCATTTATATATCAAAGTAAATAATATTACAAAACGGCAAAAGGCAATTTCATTATCACATAGTTAATTTTGTACAATAATACAATATCATTTACAAACAGTGACGCTATGGGACATAATGTCTAACAAGTCCAACAACCGTTTTTATTGCCAACATATCCAAGGATCTCTTTGGTCGCTTCCCAAAGATTCACCAATGACATTTGACTAGAACATAATTAATCTGGAATTAATTATGAGAGAGCAAATTAATCTGGGATAAATTGCGGCAAGAATTTATCTGGGATAAAATTCGAATAGAAGAGAGAACGCGATTAATTTGAATTAATCGATTAAATAATATATTGGATATATTATTTGAAATTGGATTTCAACGCGGAATTAAAATTGGATTTTAATTCAGGCAAACGAATTAATTTGGAATTAATTCCTAAGCGACTTTCGTAATAATTTTGGTAGGCATTATTATTTAATTAAATTGGATTGAATTATGTCGCAACAGAAAATTTGTTTAATCGGATTAAACGAACCCGAGCCTATAGTGTGTTGTGTAAGCCAACTTGAATTTTGAATTCAAAGTGATGGGACCCACTAACTTACATCAACTTGTCACAAGTGTGATAGAAGTAGTTGGTTGCTTTTAATGCAACTTTTAACACAACTAAAGTGTGTTGAGCAAGTTTTGTAACACTTGCCTTTTGTTTTTGAAACAAGTTAACACAAAACAACTTCATCTCTCTTCTTCTCCTCTTGGCCGAACATAACAATTTCTCTCCATTGATTTTTGCTTCAAAAATCTTCAAAGCTAGCACTTAAATGAGTCTTGTAAGGTGATAGGGAAACTCACCTTTGAGTTTGGAATTCATTTCAAAGCTTGGAGCTTCCATCTTCAAAGAAATATTTTGAACTTCTCATCCAAATCAATGTAAGTATTCTACAATTTATTTTTGATTTTATTCACACTAGAATCATGTTTAGGATCCTTGGCATGTTTAGGACACTAACAGTCACCCTGTTGGCTCAAAAGGCACCCGATAACGTCATTTTTCACTGTTTTTGCTTATTTCAACTCCGAAATAATTTTCGGCAATTGTTCCAACACCCAAAACACATCGAATACATTCATAAGACATTATTTTCATCACCATATGAACATTATTTTGAGATCTGATCCAGAAGCTGTAATTATCAATTTTTTATGCTTTAAATCCAATTTTTCAACATTAATCAAATTAATCATAACACCAATTCAAGTCACCTCCAATGAAGCACCCAAGAACAATTCTAGGCATTACAAGAGTGGTAATAACACCATAGAATGGCAACGTATCATCAAATGATCAAATTGGACTATAATTACAATAATTCCATCCAATTCAACTTCACATATGCTCACCACTTCCAAATCCATCATCAAAATCCAAAAGCCCCAAATTATAAGAAGTATGTAAACCCTAGAACCATTCTAACGATTCAAGAATAAGAAACTAATTTTCTACACTAAAGAATATTAAAGATTACCTTTTAATCTTCAACGTTCTTTGGATTTTTCTTGAATTCTTTACTTTCTTCTTAGTTGAATCATCAAAAATAATTTGGGACCTTTTGGAGGAAGCCATTTTCGGCCCTGAAGAGTGTTAGAAGAAGAAAATAAAATTTTCCCCTTTTTAAAAACCAAAATCGACATTTAGGGGCATTTTTGACCAATTTTAAAATTTAATCCAATTAAATATAATTAAGCTTTTTGGTAGCAAATCAAATATGCACACATTTAGCTTAATTAAATCATGCCATATGTTTTAATAATAATTAAAAAATATTTCATAACATTTATGAAATATGGATGTTATTTAATTATTCAAATATTTAACAATTAAATATCTAAATAATTAATTAATATAATTATTATTATATATGTATTTTTTTTACAATAAATAACAAAAACATATTTTTATGGCATGTATCAAAATCTAATTTGACGATTAATTAATGCGTATCTAATCAAATCATGTATCAAATATAAATACACAATAATTACTATTGGCCAAAATCCCCTAATGCATGTGTTATCGTTTAACGATTAAACGATTCGAATTAACTCATTTAATCCGATGAAGTATTATGAATAATCTGTATTATTCATAACGCGTTCCCCAAGTTCTCAACGAGTACACTTCATATTGTGGGACTCTCTAAGTTTAGGCTTATCTATCATAAAATCCAATTTCATATCCATAATCCACCCACTCATGAATTATGATAACCACAGATAATCTCACTAAACTATACAAGTCGAGGTCATTGCATATGTATAATCCCTCCGTCACAGGCTATCCATATTATACATGGGATATAGATAAGAACGTCAAATCTGTTCGGTATAATATAGTCGAATTTCAATTTACGATCTCTAAATAACACTCGGAACTGATTTCCGAAGTTATACCACGGCCATGGATTTACTAGATCGCAAACACGTGTTGGATGGCTATGCCTTGTACACAGGACTGAAGGATCCTCTCTTGATACGCGCTGGATATCATTAGCATCAGTCCACACCCAACGAACATGCGGAGGTTCGATCTAAATAGATCGGTGATGTGACTGCAATCAAAGTGTGGAGGATAACTCATATATCCACTATGGTATCTCAAGTCGAAGGACCACTATGCTAGCTCAACTCAATAAGATTCCTATTGACGTTGGTCTACCATCTATTAGGAAATCTTCAGTGAATCGTTCAGTGTTTATCAAATAAACACCTACATGTTTATACGAGTCTCCCGAGACTCATGGTTCATTGGGATAAACCATCGGACAAAGTCACGATATACGACATGTACTGGTCTCAGTGGATTTTACTAACCGACCTGTGTTAGTAAATCTTGACCAGGAACTTTATTTAAGGATATACAACTTATAGTGACGCTTCCCAGTGTCAATTACAAACTACGTTGTAACTGCGCACTACATTGTAAATCCTAGGGTCTTTGTCCAATATACACGTATCACTAAATCAGATTTAGTTTCAATCTAATCATAATTAGATCGAATATGTATATAAAAGACAAGAGGTGCTACCATTAAATAAGTAATATTATGGAAAATGAAATTGCTCGTATTTATGAATTGGACATAAATACGAGCCGAAATGGCACTGTGAGCACCAACCCTAACAATTTCTCCCACTTGCTCTAGTGCCAATCCACGGTATCATATACACATCTCAATGTATATCACACACTCATGGCCCTCAAGAGCTCACTTAGCACTCAAGAGGTAGGCAATAACAAGTAAGCCCGCTTTAACAAATTAAGTCCGTCCAATAAACTCAATCATTTTCCTTAGCCAGCATCATTCATATTTTGTAGAATCAAAATTCCAAATCAATATGACTCAGACGCTATATCTGTATTGTGCTATAGCTACTGAGTTTTCTATGTGATTAGAGATCAAATCCATAATATTATGCAGACAACCGCAAGTACAACACTAATACGAAAACTTCTAATCTACGAGGTCACTATGCAACTTCAGAAGTCAATACTTCATAAGTTGCAACTAATTCCACTAGTTTAGTAGAATCAACGGTGACACTCTTACTGTATCTTTTCTGACTTTATATGACATAGACCATCTAATGTCATAATTATGATCAAAACTAATCTGACATTGTGGTTGCAGACAATTCTCCATGAATAAAAAACTCGTTCTTAATATCTCAAAGATAGCAAAGAACATGTTTCAAGATCCATCATATGGTCTTCAGCATATCAAAATAACTCATAACAATTACGATTAAATTGATATCGTTAATCGCACATAATATAGTATTCATTACGCCATTATCCTATGATGCATAAGATTGACTAGACATTCCAATCAATCTCTCTTTCGACAAAGGATATGAAAGATGAATACTATATATATAAAAGACACGTAACTGTCAAACAGTTATACTAACTATCATACATACAGTCTTAATGCATCCTTTATTAGATCATATCTAATACGCGACTAATTGGAGTATCTCATAAGTCTCTTAGTTTTATATCATATATGAAACTTTATATCAAATATAATAGAGACTACTCTCACAGCTTACATGGAGAAAAGAAGACTTATGTAAACGTTTTACTTACAAACATCTCATTATTACTTTAATAATGATAATGTCGTTAGGATATATAATCTTAGAAAGAAATTGTACGCTCCCACTGACCTTACTAACAGATATGCATTCTCTATGTTTTTATAAAATCAGAAAATCTGACTGTAACAAAATTAGAGAACACAGATTTTCGGAAAACTTATCTGAGTCTACAATAGGCTCTATAAGCTAGTATATTAAACTGTGATCTTAGCATAATACAAGTTCTAGGGCCATTCTAGAATGAACTCTTCAAACAAAAAAATCACAATGGATCTCTTATTCGAAGAAAACATTCAGGAACGCCACTTTGTATTCTTTAGAGAAATACTTGTTTAATATCAACATTAACCAATAGATCTTTAATTGTTCAATTAGTGCGAGTTCAGACAAGTTTTCTCAGAATCTACAATAGATCACTCAGTTTAACTTTTCTCACGATCATATTATAAAGGTGAAACCTTTATCAAGCTTACATTACTTTTGCTACGCAAACAATTTTCATATTATATGAACGATTCATAACAAAAGCCTAATCAAGTTCAAAACTTGATCGTAGTAAGCTAGTACAATTTTAGATCTATGGTTCAATGGTAATTTCCGAAATCGATATCAAATATCGCTCCCACTATAAGTTATAGGATAATTTTCTTCAATAAGAAAACAACAGAATCATTAAGTATCAAATACTTTGTAAATGATTCTAACATCCTATTGAACTTATACAGAAGATGTCTAAGGGTCTTTTCATCTTATTAATTATGCAGTTCCATTTTAGTTTATCACTCTCACATTTGACTTCACTAAGTCAAGTCTTTTCTATAATGGTCAACATATAATGTTACAGAATAAGTAATAAAACAATTTTATTAATCGGGATCGTAGAAAAGATATTCTATCAAATAGAATACAATATTTTATTAAATAGAATAAATGATAAACTTTTACTTGTACCTCTAAGTCGCAAATACTTTCAATTATATAACAATTATACAAAAGAAAGTTTCAAATCTCAAACTTTTCAAGATTAGAATTTTCTACTATACATATCATATATGTAACACAAGGAACGAATGGAACCTTAATTAAAGAGATGATTTAGTGTTACTGGAGCATAACCCCAAGAGTATTGAAAACTAATTCGGTAACACTCAATATCAATGAATCAAATCATATAAGATTCAATTACTCCCACTGAGTAATTCCATCAAGATGAAATCGTGGAAGTTTAATATTGAGTAAGAATCACATTCATTAAATAACTTTAGAACTAATTGCCATAAATTCATATGTTTGATCATATCAAACATCTTTGAACAATTCAAAGACTCACAATGAATTTTAAAGATATAATTTTCAACACTACAAATCGAATATCTTTGAACCATTCAAAATATTATATCCGCGTTTCATCAGAAACATATTGAAAGTTCTCAAACAATTCAAGATGTTCAACATGTTCTTTTAGAAACACGCAACTAAGTCATGACAATTCATTCATTAAGTTACGGAGTAAAGAAAACTATCTAAGGCAATTTCTAATTCATTAAACTATATACATCCAATGTATTAGTCTAATAAATCTTGTGGTCCAATGACGATCATTTGTTAAATGAGATTTAATCACATCTTGAATACAATATTCATTAAATGGATAAGGATATATGGTGCGATCTCGTATCAGACCATCATTTACCATACGGAATAAGTATCTTATGCTTAAGTGATAAAATCTCATTAAAGCACCGTTCTAAGTTATTTAGTTAACCGAATATATTTCTTAATGTTTATCTTATTCTTTAATGACAATACTAGTCATATTAAAATATGTAACAATTATTTATATAGAACAAGTAACTATCCAATAGTCATAAGTTCTGATATCAAATATCAAAATAGTTATTAAACATTATTTTAAATAACTAGACGAAAGACTAAGTATCCAATAACTATAGTTATCGTATTGTGAGAATCAATATTCTCTATACACAACTATACACATCTCCATTATTAACTTTATAATCTGCGTTCAATTATTCACAACAATTGCAAATGATTGATTATCAAACTATGTCAGACACGTGATTTCTAAAAGTCACTAAAGCCAAGAAACGTCATTATAAAATAAACAACTACTAATGAGGTTTTCCTAATGCCAGTCAATAATCTCGAGACATGAACTTATTCGTGTCAATTCTTACTGCACAACAAACTATTCTTACTAGACAACTATATCGAAAACAAATATCTATTTAGATTATTAATCGTGACTTAGTAACTAAGTCACTAATCATCTTGATTTTGCATGAAAATCGGAACAACAGTTCCCGATGGTTTGAACTAATCAAATAATATCTAAGTCTACTGTCATTCTAGAACCTATTCTAGAAAAACGCAACCATAAGTACAATCAGAAAACATATTCAATTAATATGATGTGCAGTGGATTAGAAGTATAATTCTATAAACAATATAGAATAAAGGAAATAAAAGTAGCAAATTCTATAAAATTACACATTGCTTTTGTTATGGATTTTTAACCCAGCAGTGTCTCCCACTACTTTACGTCATACAGTAATCCCCAATAGAGAACGGAAATTCAATAATTAAATCGAATTCTATAATGAGAGTAGGATCCCATGAATATATTTTGATTCACAGCTTTGGCACGATCTCGCCTACGTATATTCATTAGATATAAAACTCATTGTCAATCACTCACCAGTGACTCTTGATTTTGGTCCTGACCGTTTCTCATTATGATAGCTTTTGCACGTTCACAAGGAGGCGTTTCAAGGCTTCACTTACCAATGACAAACTCAAGCTACCGATGTAGTCCTGACAGCTTTGTCACGTTCAGGATTTCCACTTTCAACTAAATTTGTCTAGTATCAATATACAACCGGCATGGATAAAATTCTATCAACTACACCCTCACTTATTTGGCACAATCTGGGATGCATTCATAGAAAGATACCCATAAACCGTATTGATAAGACGGACCAAGAAACATGCATCCAATACACGTTACTTTACAACGTTATTTTAAGAGAGGATATTCCTCAAGGAAGCATTGCTCCACATCAAATGAAGAATTATAATCTAAATTAGTTTTTAAAAAACTAAATTCTACTTTAGAAAACATAACTCAATTTAACCATTAAATTTCCGTTATGTTTCTGTTAGCGTAGAACCGAAAAGTCAAGAAACATATAGATTACATGCATGTGCAAATATTAAAATTGGATTACATATCATATATCAAACATGACTAATGTAATGGATGAAGCATCAGACCTGCTCTGATACCATTTTTGTTGGGGTTTCAGGAGAAGTGCGCAGCGGAAGCGCGGTTAGAGTGAAATCGTAATTTTAAAAAAATTTAAATTACCGAATAAATTATTCAATATCCAATATGAATAATTTATTCATATTTCACCTAAACATGTTTATTTGATATCAAATAACGACATAAACAACTATGAAACATCGCAACACTTTTACGAAAAATATTTTTCAGCAAAATGATGCAAAACGCGGCTTTGACCGAACCGACCACCCAACACTTATGGGGACTGCCTAGGTCAGCCCCAATAGTGCTAAGGCAGTTCCTGGGCTGCTCAAACAGTGACAAATTCACTGTTTGGACAGCCGTCATCTGGTTGGCTAAAAAGTCACCCGGTAACGCCGTTTTCGCTTATTTCAACTCTAAAACAATTTTCGGCAATTGTTCCAACACCCAAAACACATTCAATACATTCATAAGACATTATATTTATCACCATATGAACAGTATTTCTAGATCTGTTCCAGAAGCTATAATTATAAATTTTTCATGCTTTAAATCCAATTTTTCAACATTAATCAAATTAATCATAACACCAATTCAAGTCACCACCAATGAAGCACCCAAGAAAAATTCTAGGCATTACAAGAGTGGTCATAACACTCTATAATGTCAAATTATCATCAAATGATCAAATTGGATAATAATTCCATCCAATTCAACATCACACATGCTCAACACTTCCAAATCCATCATCCAATTCCAAAAGCCCCAAATTCTAAGAAGTATGTAAAACTTAGAACCATTCTAACAATTCAAGAACAAGAAACTAATTTTATACACTAAAGAATATTAAAGATTACCTTTTAATCTTCAACTTTCTTTTGGATTTTTCTTGAATTCCTTGCTTTCTTCTTGGTTGAATCATCAAAAATAATTTGGGACCTTTTGGAGGAAGCCATTTTCGGCTATGGAGAGTGTTAGAAGAAGAAAATAAAATTTTCCCCTTTTTAAATACCAAAACCGACATTTAGGGGCATTTTTGTCAAATTTTAAAATTTAATCCAATTAAATATAATTAAGCTTTTTGGTAGCACATCAAAAATACACACATTTAGCTTAACTAAATCATGCCATGTGTTTCAATAATAATTAAACATATTTCATAACATTTGTGAAATATGGATGTTATTTAATTATTCAAATTTTTAACAATTAAATATCTAAATAATTAATTAATATAATTATTATTATATATGTATTTTTATTTACAATAAATAACAAATACATATATTTATGGCATGCGTGAAAATCTCATTTGACGATTAATTAATGCATATCTAATCAAATTATGTATCAAATACAAATACACAAGAATTACTAATGGCCAAAATCCCCCAATGCATGTGTTATCGTTTAACCGATTAAACGATTCAAATTAACTCATTTAATCTGATGAAGTATTATGAATAATCTGTATTATTCATAACGCATTGCTCAAGTGCTCAACGAGTACACATCATATTGTGGGACTCTCTAAGTTTAGGCTTATCTGTCACGATATCCAATTTCGTGTCCATAATCCACCCACTCATGAATTATGACAACCACATATAATCTCACTAAACTATGCAAGTCGAGGTTATTGCATACGTATAATCCCTCAGTCACAGGCTATCCATATTATACTTGGGATATAGATAAGAACGTCAAATCTGTTCGGTATAATATAATGGACTTTTAATTTACGATCTCTAAATAACACTCGGAACTAATTTCCGAAGTTATACCACGGCCATGGATTTACTAGATCACAAACACGTGTAGAATGCATATGCCCTGTACACAGAACTGACAGATCCTCTCTTGATATGTAATAGATATCATGAGCATCAGTCCACACCCAACGAATAGGCACAGGTCTGATCTAAATAGATCGGTGACGTGACTGCCATCAAAGTGTGGAGGATAACTCATATATCCCACTGTGGTATCTCAAGTCGAAGGACCACTATGCTCGCTCAACTCGAGAAGATTCCTATTGATGTTGGTGTACCATCTATTAGGAAATCTTCATCGAATTATTCATTATTTATCAAATAAATACCTTCATGTCTATATGACTCTCCTAAGACTCATGGTTCATTGGGATAAACCATCGGACCAAGTCATGATATATGATATGTACTGGTCTCAGTGGATTTTACTGACCGACCCGTGTTAGCAAATCTTGACCAGGAACTTTATTGAAGGATATACATCTTATAGTGCCCTTCCCAATGTCAATTACAAACTATGTTGTAAATGCACACATCGTTGTAAATCTTACGGTCTTTGTCTAATATACACATATCATTAAATCAGATTTAGTTTCAATCTAATCATAATTAGATATCTAATCGTAATTAGATCGAATATACGTATAAAAGACAAGAAGTTCTACCATTAAATAAGTAATATTATGGAAAATGGAATTGCTCGTATTTATGAATCGGACATAAATACGATCCGGATTGGCACTCTAAGCACCCACCCTAACACATTAGCCCAAGTCTTGTTTGCCCAAATGCACTTCCCACACTCTCATACTACAACCTTTATAAAAGCAACAGGTGAGTGTTGCGACGCCAACATGATAACATCGCAACGCGTAACAATGAGAAGGCCTCTATTTTAGCTCTGATCATGTGAGCGTCGTGATGCTCAGAGCTTAGCGTCATGACGTGAAACGGAGCATGTTCTCTGTCTAATTCTGTTTACATGGACGTCGTGACACGCCAGACTCGGCGTCACGACGTTAGGCAGAAACAAATTCATTTCATTTCACATCCAATTTTAAATGTTAGAGGCCACTCTAAGGGTTCGTATCAACACATATACACACCTTATGATAAAGCATAAGTATAATATGTCATGTGATATTTATAGACATGTTGAATTAAGAAACTTAGTTTGATTCCAAAACTTGATTCATACCTTATATTCGAATGGAATTGTAGATATAGAACATCGCAGGAACCAGAATATTGTTCGATGAAGTAAAAGAGTACCAGCCAGATCCTAAAATCTGTGAGTGGACACTCTCTTTTTTTAGTTGGCTTTTCATTTATATTGTTTTAAGTAAAGACTTATTTTTACGCAAATAGGGCGTTAGCCAATTTTATTACAGTTATTTTCATGAAAAATAATATTTTAGGAAGTATGATGTTAAAAGCATGATTTTATGATTTTTGGAGGCAAGGAGGAAAAACCCACCTCAGGCTGTAACTTAAGGAATTGATGGATAACATGTGCTCATGTAGAGCAGGACTGGAGGGACGACGATACGTAACGCCCCAAGACCCTAGATTCAGGGCCAGGGGGATGATGATACGTAACGCCCCTAGACCCTAATTACAGATCAGGTAGTAGCATGGATCAGTACTCTTAGCTCTAGTTCAATGGCTTGAGAGATGGCGATACGTAACGCCCCAAGACCACTAGTTAGACGTATGGGGGGACGGAGATATGTAATGCCCATATGGGTCCGGTTTTTTCATACATAAGATGTAATTTTCATAAAAGATGGTTTTAAGAAAGATTTTTCAAGAGAAATTATTTTATAGAATCTCATTGTTTTAAAAATAGATAATAGTTTCCACAAAGGTTTTTCAGAAAAAAAAATTGTTGTTCTCAGATAAGAGAGTAATATAAGGAAAGTTGATTTCTTTGAAATGATTTTGGTTCTAGAACAATGGAATTTCATAAAGTATTTCAATTTTATTTTAATCATCCACTTACTAGGTCGTTCAAATGATCTAACCCCCCACTCCAAGTTTCTTTATTTTTTAGGATACCCGAAGGACGAGCTTGAGAGGTTGGATACTCATGGCAGTCAGTAGGGTGTGGAGTCCACCAGGTCAAGTCCGAAACATGATCAGTCAGAGTCAAAATAAAGTATTGTGTCAAACAGTAGTACAATCAGCTTGTTTGATTTATGTGTTTAAGTGTCCATAACATAGTTGTAAAACAATTGTATTTTGAGTATATAGACATGAATGTTAAATGGATCTTGTGTTATTGAGTTGGGCTATGGACCCAAATATGAGATCATGTATAAGATGAGATTAGTGGAGTTGTTGAGAGTAAAAAATTCAGAGGCTAAGGGGGATATGGTGGCCTATTCCCTGCCGGTAGCATCTATGGAAATGAGACTTTACAAAAATGGTATCAGAGCATGGTCTAGGGAGTTAGTGACTGCATTGAGTAGAGTGATGGGGTCTTGTATACATATTACGCCCAGAATACTAGCATGTGAACACTACCTCTCCAGTATCCGATCCTCGAGTACGTCTTCAAGTCCTATAGACGGGTTAGTATAAATTTCCAAAGCTAGTTGAATTTTTCCTTCTGATGAAAGCAACCATGATATTTATTCTAACTGAGAATCCTTTCGTAATTATTTCGGTTTACTAGAAGAAGTTCAAGACAAGTTACGAAAATAGATAGTAAAGTTCTAAGAATATCTACCCAATAGAGTAAAAGAGAAAAAGAAAGCTAAAAGAAAAGTATGATGTATAGATACTCAGAGCAACCAGAAGCAGTTAGAGGTAAAGATACAGAAACAGATAGATAAGGAAATACCAGAATCTATAGTAATAAAGGGAAAAAAATAAGCTTGAGCAAGAGAAAAATATTAAGTAGACCTAAGTAAGGTTCATTCCCTTCTCGTAAGATTCCTTCCTTCCTAATA
Organism: Zanthoxylum bungeanum; assembly: GCA_019454045.1. Lineage (NCBI taxonomy): Eukaryota > Viridiplantae > Streptophyta > Magnoliopsida > Sapindales > Rutaceae > Zanthoxylum > Zanthoxylum bungeanum. The sequence continues at coordinate 20,254 of SKCR01050819.1, read as the reverse complement.
AGACTCATTCCATCATCAGAAAATTACTTCTAGTAGACCCAATAGCCTTGAGTATATCATATAGATAACAAGTTCCCCGTGTAACGAAGGATAGTTAGAAAGATAAAGGAAGCAAGAAAATCAGGATTAGACGTGGGAGTTTCGATAGACAATAGATGCCAAAAAGGATGAAGAGATTCCAAATCCACAAACCCAGGCCCACAAGCAAATAAATGAAGATCGTAAGCAGAGATGATTAGTTAACTTAACCCAAGAAACCCGACATAGATACGACCCTAAGCTACCCAGATTCTCACTCCTTAGTAATACTAGTTGAATAAATTATCCTAAAAGACTCTATCTCATACCTATCTTACATGAGTAATAGACTCTACCAGGACATAGAGTACTAGAATGAGGACAATGATATCCATCAAGATGAAAAAGCTTGTCCCAACCTTTATCAGCATAGATAAAGATAACGATAAGGAAGCCCAACTAGAGTTTATCCTAAAACAGAAACATAAGACATTGAAAGGTAACATAGTCCAAGAATCTACACAAGCCAACATAAGGCTTACAGTACTAGTAGAAGTCCATATAATAGACCAAATGTAGTAGAACCCATAGATCAGACCGATTCCAATAGGAAATCATCTGAGTTTAAATAGACAGACCCATGAGGATGAAGGCACTCATGAGTAACAAGAGTACTAGTATGGATATTAGGACCGAGTGCCATAGTCGTGACCTATAGCAAAAGCATAGATCTAGATAGTAGCTCATAAGACGAGCCACCACTAACCTCGGCAACACATCTTAGACCCAAAAGATAGGATATGGAAACAATACAGAATGATGCGATTAGTAACAAGGAAGTTCAGTGTGTATGGTGACACAAATAAAGTAGCTTGAGGACAGTAAGTAAATAAAGACCTTGGGATGATTAATAAATATTAAGGAACCTTAAGACATGGAATAGTCGATGTAGCTTCCAATGGAACGAATAGTAATTCTATGGAATGCATGTACTCACCCCTCAACTTAGAACCCAGTAAGGATAATAATCAGTAAAGAAGAGTATTCAACAGAATATACGAATCACGAGACGACTGGATAGCTGAAATAATAAGTTCAAGAGAACATAGATAAGAATCATGAGATGGCAATATTCTATATGAGATAGAATAGTTTTAAGTCACAGTAAGTCAAGCCAAATTTAGAAGTCATCGTAGAACTGAAAGCCCTTAAGGGAGTAAAGGCTCAAAAGAGCAAAAGAACCAGAGAGAGTGATTCTTAGAAATATAACATATGACGTATAAAGAGCCTCATCGTACTGGGATGGAAGAACTAGTAGGAGAATAACACTTGAACCAAACATTTTAGTTGAAGATGTCCTAGCAATCGAAGTTGATGGAGTTCCTACGGTAGTAAAGACGTAAGGAGTTCAAGGAACTGAGATAAGGAGGAAATCTAAGTAACAATGTAAACTTCGTATGGGAATAACAAAATGAGTATAGTAGGACTCTGCGAAATAGTAGCCCTTAAGAAGGTTTTTAGTAAAAAGGTAATAAGATTAATAGACATAAAATAATTAGGAGTATAGTCGAATTAGTTAATTCAGATAGTTCCTAACGTTAGTACTTTAGTATGCGAGCCCAGTATCAGATATGTAATAAGGAAATCTTATGACTATAAAAGAGCAGTATATATAACTACAACAAGCGTAACTAGTGAGATCACCCCAATCAAAAATGACTTTCGGACTAACCCCACCCTCCCAACCATCATTAGACAACAGCAGTAATGATGAACCTCGATGATCGTCCCGAAGATATTTCCAGAAACTGGTGGATCTGTGATGGAAGAACACTGAGATATAGAATATAGAACCTTCATATATAGTACAAGAGCATAATAGAAGAGGAAAATAGCTCTAAGTAAAGGATTTGGAAGAGAAGCTGTCTAGATGAAACGATGTAGAGAGAAAGTAGTAATTAAGCAATAACGGTATACAAAAGAATCAATGTTAGACATGATTAGGGACATGTAAAAGATGATATCCTTCGGTTAAGGAGACAAAGACAGACCACAGAAGGTTCAAGTATAGAACAGAGCAGCATAGTAGATTGTGAAGGCATAGCAGCAGCCTTTAGGTACTAGTATAAGACCAAAGTTCTATTAAAAATAGATTGGAGGAAAGATAACAATGACCAAGAAGTTGAGGCTTAATGTCACTTGAGACATATTTTTTAAAGTATAATGTAAAAAGGGCTAAGAAAAGTAATCTTACGAATATTGTCGAGACTATGACAATGCCTTACAGAATCAGATAATGAGAATAAGTATAAGTGGGACATCTTATAGTACAATCAGGAAAAGAGATCAAATTAGAGAAAAATGATGGTTAACCAGAATTATACTAGCTATAAATTTTTTAAACTACGAAAAGAGTATGAATAGTACACGGAAACAAATAGTTAGTATCTATGTTAATCGTAAGAAATACGATTCAGGCACGAAGTATATATGCAGTTAAGCCTAATATAGGTACTTCGTATCCTGAATATTAGAGGCATCAATAAACAATAACAGTAAGAAAGAGGTACATACGCAGTTTAACCAGGATTCAAGGAACCTTAAGCCACGCGAATAAGCAGAATTAAGAGAACTTGAAGGGCGAACCCGATAAGCAATTGAAATTAGCAAAGAGGAAATAGAGAATTGAGTAACTAATGCTATGAGAATTAACGTTATGAGACTTGGTAGCCTCGGAAGAGTGGGAGCACTAACTGCGAAGAATTCAATTACATATTCAGTAAAGTCACATGACATCAGTTCGATTTTGTTACGAATGTATCGAATTGGTATAAATACCCTTTATAGATGGAATATTATCTTTGAGAATCAAGGATTCAATTAGAATAATTGTGTGTATGATCATATTACATCAAGTGCCTCAATTTGTTCAGGATCTTATAGGTTGAGTATACTTGGGTGGATGCAATAATCAAAAGAGCGGCCATCTAGGAAATCTTAAGAAGTATTAAATCCTTAAAGAAAAGAAATAAATAAAGTAAAAAAATAGTCATAGAGTATCTAATAAAAAGAAGTAATTCACTTGGACACCAGTTCGAGAAGAACATAAGTTCAGACCCTAAGAGATGAAGTACCCCTAGTCCACCTTATCAGGACGTCATGAAAGGTAGAATAAGAGATAGATAAATTTTATGGATGATAAGTTCTGTGAAGGAATACATCTTTGTATAGATAATATATATATTATACGGATTACGTTTCTACACGTGAAAGAAGGGTTCCAAAGGGACTTTCAAGGGTTAAGCTTTCAGCTATAAGAATCGAATAGAGTATATTAAGATAAAAGATTCCCAGAAGTTATAGTATAGAGCTTTTGATAAATATAGAATAAAACAAGTAAAGAAAGAAAAGAGTAGCAGAGACCAGATACCTTCAAATAAAGACGAGCCTAAAAAGTTCAGTATCAAAAGGGATTCGAGGACGAATCCTATTTAATTGGGGGGAGAATTTGTAACACCCCAGTAATTCTGACGACTATTACGTTATGGAACGCATGATATATGATATAAATTATGTTTGAACACATATACACTCATGAAATGACTTTGGGAATAATCGACAAACTCTTTACAATTTTGATATGAAATTGTACGATATTCCACTCTGAACATGCCTTAGCGTTTAGGCCATAAATTATTCATATGATTTCCAATTTTTATGAATTTTATACCATCGGAAGCTAATATAAAGATCTACAATTTTATTGTTAAACATTTTTATATATTCTGAGAAGAAGTAGGTCTAATTTGGTCATTGTCTCAGACCCTCTGTATAGTGGCGAAAATCAGAAGTAAGAAAGGAATTGTCTTTCCAACCCAAGACCATTACTTTTCTCATTTTGGCCCAATAACCCTAAATATCTTCCAACCCCATAGACTTCTCTAGAAAGGACTAAATGAATAAAGAAGAGCAATAAAGACCATTAGCCCATAGTATAAAAAGATGAACTATTCATCCATCTCAAATATTTTAGAGAAATAGAAGATAACGTGAGAGATATGAGAGGAATAAAGAAGAACAAAAGGAGGAGGAGAGCGCCATTTTCTTAACAAAGTTGAAGAAGAGTCAATGCCAACCAATCCACAACAAGAAAATAAAAGGAATGACAATCTGGGAAGACTTATTTGGTGGAGGAAATCAAATGAATTAAGGTAAGAAAATCTTGACCCAAAACTTGAATTATGGAGTTTTGAAGAAATACTGCTATATTAGTGTTTTTAGCATGTTAGTAATTACATTCAGGTGGATAGTAAACTAAGAAATTCATTCTATTAAATAATGCCCAAGCAATAGGAAATTCTAGATAATGAGATTAAAGGGTTGTTGTGATTATGGTATATTGGGATAAGAAGTGTGAATATTGATCTTTAAAGAGTTTCTTGTGTAAAGGTTGTAGTGTGGGAAGTGCATTTGGGAAAACTAGACACGAAAGAGTTGATGTTGGGACCTGGAAACAGATGAGCGTCGCGATGCCTAACAATGAGAAGGCCTATGTTTCAGCTCTGATCGTGTGAGCGTCATGATGCTTAGAGCTTAGGGTTGCGACGTGAAATATGACATGTTCTCTGTTTGATTCTATTTACATGGGCGTCACGAAACGCCAGACCCGGCGTTGCGATGGGAGGCAGAAACAAATTTATTTCATTTCACATCCAATTTTAAATGTTAGAGGCCACCATAAGTGTTCATATCAACATATATACACACCTTATGAAAAGTCACAAGTATAATACGGCACGTGATATTTATAGACGAGTTGAATTAAGAAACATAGTTTAATTCCATAACATGATTCATACATTGTATTCTAATGGAATTATTGATATAGAACATCACAACAACCACAATATTCTTCGACGAAGCAAAGAAATACCAGCTAGATCCTAAAATTTGTGAGTGGACACTCTTTAAGTTGCCTTTACATTTATATTATTTAAATAAAGACTTGTTTTTACGCACATAGGGCGTTGGCATTTTTTATTACAATTATTTTCATGAAAAAGAATGTTTTAGGAAGTATGATGTTAAAAGCGTGATTTCATGATTTTTAGAGGCATGAGGGAAAAACCCACCTCAGACTGTAACTTAAGGAATTGACGGATACCATATGCATATGTAAAGCAGAACTCGGGGGATGGCGATACGTAACGCCCCCAAATCCTAGATTCAGGGCTAGAGCGACAGCGATACGTAACGCCCATAGACCATAGTTTCAGGGTTAGGTAGTAGCATATATCAGCACTCCTTGCTCTAGTTTAGTGGCTTGGGGACAGTGATACGTAATTCCCCAAGACCATTAGTTAGGCGAATAGGGAGACGGTGATACGTAACGCCCCCATGCGTCAAGTTTTTCAGAGACAGGTTTTTCAGTGATTGACTTTAAGAAACATATTTTCAGATATAAGATGTGATTTTCAAAAAAGATAGTTTTAAGAGAAAGTTTTCAAGAGAAAGTGTTTTATAGAATCTCAAAGTTTTATAGACAGATAGCAGTTTCCACAAAGGTTTTTCAGAAAAAGAAAAGTTGTTCTAAGATAAGAAGAGCGATATAAGGAAAGATGACTCATTTAAAATGATTTTAGTTTTAGAAAAATTGAATTTCATAAAGTATTTCAATTTTATTTTAACTGTACACTCATTAGGTCGTTCAACCGATCTAACCCCCCCACTCCCAGTTTCTTTGATTTTTAGGATACCCGAACGATGAGCTCGAGAGGTTGGATATTGATGGCAGTCACTATGGTGTGGAGTCCATCAGGTCAAGTAAGAAAGATGGTCAGTTAGAGTCAAAATAAAGTTTTATGTCGAACAGTAGTACAGTCAGCTTGTTTGATTTATGTGTTTAAGTTTCCATAACATAGTTGTAAAACAATTGTATTTTGAGTATATAGACATGAATGTTAAGTGGATATTGTGTTATTGAGTTCGGCTATGGACCTAAGTATGAAATCATGTATAAGATGAGATTAGTGGAGTTGATCAGAGTTAGAAATCATATACTAATGTTTTATGTCAAACAGTAGTACAGTCAGCTTGTTTGATTTATGTGTTTTAGTTTCCATAGCATAGTTGTAAAACAATTGTATTTTGAGTATATAGACATGAATGTTAAGTGGATATTGTGTTATTGAGTTCGGCTATGGACCTAAGTATGAAATCATGTATAAGATGAGATTAGTGGAGTTTATCAGAGTTAGAAAGTCAGAGGCTAAGAGGGATAGGGTTGCCTATTCCCTGTCACTGACATCTCCGAAAAATGGATGTTTTATTATGGCACTTTCTTTATTATCTCATTTTGTATCTCTACTTTTTTTTACCTCTAATTGCATTAAGTATCTGCACATCATTCCTTACTTTTTCTATATATTTCTCTTTTTATTCCCTATGGGTGGATATTTTTACAACCTTATTATCTAGTTTCATAGCTCATCTCGAACTTCTAATTATAATTCAGGATAATTACGGAATGATTGTCAAACTAGGACAAAGATTATGGTTACTTTCATTAGGAAGAATATTCAACTAGCTTGAAAATTTCTTACTAATATGTTTATAGGACTTGAGGACGTACTCGAGGATTGGATACTGGAGAGGTAGGGCCTCGTATATTAGTACCCCATGCATAATACGTATACAAAACCCCAACACTCTACCCACTGCAGTCACTGACTCCCTAGACCATGTTCTGATACCATCTTTGTAACATCCCCATTTTTGGAGATGCTACCGGTAGGGAATAGGCTATTATATCCCCCTAAGCCTCTAACTATGATCGTCACTACTAGTACATCTCAAGTACAACTCATGCATAAGGACCATTGCCCAACTCAACAACATATGATGCATTGTATACCTATAACTGTATACATAATAATATTACACATTATAACTATGTCAATGGACATCTTAAACATATATAATGACTAATACTAACATATGCATGCAAATTTACTTTGACTATGACTGAGCTAAACTTCTAACTGGACCTGGTGGTCCAAAACACCCTAGTGACTGCCTTCAGGATCCATCCTCTCGAGCTCATCATTCGGTAACCTGTAAAACAAAATAACTATGAGTGCGGGGGTTAGATCTTTCGAAAAATCTAGTGAGTGGACAATTTAAAAATGAAAATTGAAATAATTTATTAAAATTCATTGTTCTATAACTGAAATCCTTTCAAGGAAACTGTCTTTTCTGAAAACTCTTTTCTTATCTGAAAATAAATTGCTTTATGTAAGACTTTTCTGGAAAATTTAGTTCTTTCTAAATCTCTTTCATAAAACTTTTCATTTCTGAAAATCATATCTTTGAACATCTTATCTCTGAAAAATCTGTCTCTAAAAAACCTGACGTATGAGGGCGTTACATCTCGCCATCCCCTCATACTCCTAAACTAGTAGTATTACGGCGCGACATCTGGCAGTCCCCCTAGCCTTGATATCTAGGATCTAAGGCATTACGTATCGCCATCCCCTTAGTCCTGCTCTACATGTGTATATTTTCTGAATCAGTTAATTTTGATATATGTACCAAGTTACAACTGATGTGGGGTTTTCCCCATGCAACCAAAAATCATCAAAATCATGCTTTAAAAATCATCATTTTCTAAAACATTTCTCAAAACATTCTTATATATAAAACAACTGGAAATAAACTTGGCTAATGCCATATGTGCGGAAAAGTAACTCTTAAATCAAAAATAAATAAGTAGAAATCAATTTGAGAAAATGGTCCACTCACAGATTAACAACTATTGCCACTAATCCTGGATACTACTGAAACGATTCATACGGAAATGCTAATTTAACCAGTATTCGAGTATGGTTAGCATACTTAAACTATAAGCTAATCATGGTCATGGATGTAGTGGATGCTTAAACATGTTGTATATGTGTCGGGATAGCTAACGTGTTAATTGACTTTAACATCCTAGGACGAAACTAAAATGGGATGAAACTGGTCTTGTTGCGCGTCGCGACTCTAGGTCTTGCACGTTGCGACGCTCTTACAATCAGACTGAAATAGAGAGCTTATGCTTGGTATGCGTCGTGACGCCGGGTGATGGCCATCACGACACTCACATAATCATACCTAAGGCTTCAACACGACAGACCCGAGGCTTCCACACAACCAACCCTAGGCAAACATATAACCGACCTGAAGTCAATGGTATTTTTAGGTTTAGCGTGACTCTTATGTTAGGGTTGGTGCTCGGAGCGCCAATCTGGATCGTATTTATCTTCGATTCATAAATTTTTCCAGAATATTACTTATTTATGGTTGCACCTCTTGTCTTTTATTATATATATTCGATCTAATTCATTATATTGAAACTAAATCATTTTTAGTAGACAAAGAGCCGATAATATATAATATAGTGCACAATTACAACGTAGCTTGTAATTGACATTGGAAGTGTCACTACTAGATATATATTTTCAAATAAAAATCCTGGTCAAGATTTACTAATATGGGTCGGTTAGTAAAATCACTTAGACCAGTACATGTCGTATATCGGACTTGGTCCGATGGTTGATCCCAATGAATCATGAGTATCGGGAGACTCGTATAGATATGTAGGTGTTTATATCGGATAAACACGGAATGACTCACCGAAGATTACCTAATAGATGGTACACCAACATCAATAGGAATATTCTTGGGTTGAGTAGCATAATGATTCTTTGACTTGAGATACCACTGTGGATATATGAGTTATCCTCCACACTTAGATGCCAGTCATGTCACTGATCTATTCAAATCAGACCTCTGCCTGTTCATTGGGTGTTGACTCATGCTCATGATATCCTATTATATCAAGATAGGATCCGTCAGTCTTGTGTACAGGGCATATGTATTTATTATATAATTAGCAATCTGTTAAGTTCATGGCTGTGGTATACTTCGAAAGTAAGTTCCATGTGTTATTTAGAAGATTGCTAATAGATACGTCGACATGATTATACCTATATAGATTTGACGTTTATATCTATATCTCTGGGATAATCCGGATACCTGTGATGAATGAATTATACGTATGCAATGACCTCGACCTTTATGATTCAGTAAGTTTATTTATGGTCGCCATAATTTATTGGGGTGGGTGAATTATAGACACGAAATTTGATTTCGTGACGGATATGCCTGAATCTAGAGAGTCTCACTAATGAAATATACTCGTAGAGCACTAGGGCAACTTTTATGAATAATGAAGATTATTTATAATTCGTTTAACGGTTAAACAAAAAATACATGCAAAGAGACCTAATGGTCATTTCCTAATTAATGTGTATCTGTATTTAATAATTGATTTTATTAAATACACATTAATTAAATGTCAAATTGAGATATTTGATATATATAATTAATATATTTATTTTGATTATTTAATGTAATTATAATACATATATTTAAGATATTTGTATTTAATTATTTAAATATTTAAATGTTAAATGATTAAAGTAATTGTTTTATAAATATCTTTTACCATGATTACTGATTAGGAAATGACATGTTTTGGTTGGCTACACTTGTTGATTTACTTTTTTGTAATAGTTACCAAATGAATCAAGTAACTAAGTAAATCAAATTGAAATGAAATTAAAAAAAAAAATTTCTCATTATTGCTTTCTCTCATTCACGCCCATTTGGAGGAAAGTATATAATTATTTTTTGTTTCATTTTCTTTGATTAACATAAGTTACCTAAATTATTACAAGTAAAGTTTGAGAGAAAATCTTGAAGAACAAAGGAAAAAGCTTAAGGAAAATTCGATTTTGTAAGTATTTTCCAACTTTCTTCAACAAGAAAAATATTTCCATATTTCTAAGCTTCAACATGTGTTGCTTAGAATTTTCTCTACTCTTTAACTATGTAATTAAATTGGTTTGAGACTTGTTGGAAATATGTTTGCATGTTTATTAACAAAGTATGTTTATAATTGGTTAATAAGCATTCTTCTGATTAATTAGTAATCAAGTTACCATTCTAGAGTTTTAAGGCCACTTATTTATGACCTAGAATTTTTCTTGTGTTATTTCAACTGGTGAGACTTGTTTGGTGTGTTAAAAAATTGATTAAAGTATTGAATTTATTCAATTTATTCAATTTAGTGTAAATTGATCAATTGGAGTAATTTGACAAATTAAGGTTCATAACCTATTCCAATTTTTTGGGCTTTTCATATATGTGATGTATTATGATGTATATATGATGTATATCAAATTTGGGATTGATTTAATTCGATCTTGACTTGTTTTGAACATGATTGGACTAAATTGCAATTTGAAATCCTTATGGGGTGTCTCGGCAAATTTGTCTTTTATTGGGGATTTTGTTGCAATTTATATTTTGATGTGTTGTACATGTTGAAAACCCTTTTAGAATTGATTTGAAATCATCCAAAATTATATTTGACAATTTGACGACTAAAATGAACAAAATACAAAGTTTAGGGGTCAAATAATAATTTTTAAGAAATATGAATTCTAGGGTAAAATTTCAGTTTTTAAGTATTGGGTAATTGAAATAAATGAGTTTATTTTAATTCCCCAAGAAAAATAATTACCGGAAATTATTTCAGAGTGAAATTACGCGAAAACGGCGAAAAACGGCTGTCCAAATAGTGAGTTAGTCACTGGGGCAGCCCATGAACTATCGAAATATTTTTGGGGCAGACCTGGGTAGCCTTTATGTGCATTGGTCGGTCGGTTCGGTCGGAAAAGCATTTTATGCTATTTTCCAGAAAAACTTTTTCTTAAACGTTTCTCGGTGTTCTATATTATTTATGTCATTATTTCATATCGAATAAATATGTTTATGTGAAATAGGAATGAATTATTAATATTGGATATTGAATAATTTATTAATAAGTTTAAAAATTTTAAACTATGATTTCGCCCGAACCGCGTTTCTTCCGCTACGCCGCCGTGATAAAACCCCAACAAAATGGTATCAGAGAGAGTCTGATTCTGAACCAATGATATGATTAGCCCTTTAAATTTGATATTTAATCTAATCTTTACTTTTTACATGCATGGTTTTATTTTATTTGATTAAATAAAGTGAATTACATCTTTTAGGAAAATCCTCGTTAAATAAGGTTTTATAAAGTGGCTAGTATTAGGAATATTTGTTTCTTCGTCCGCCTTGTCAATATGGATGTGAATGATTTCATGATGATATAGCGGTATCCTACCAAAGTTGTGCAGTTATGGTTAAAGGTAGTTCATTTGCGCCGGTAGAACTTATATGATAAGAGATAAATTCAAGTGAAAGTGGTAATACTGAACGTGCCAAAGCTTTCAAGACTACATCGGTAGCTTGAGTTTGTCATTGAAAAGTGAAACCTTGATACGTCTTATGTGAACGTGGCAAAGCTGTCACAACGAGAAATGGTCAGGACAAAATCACGAGTCACAGCGAGTATGATTGACAATGAGTTGTCTACCCGTGAATATACGTAGGCGAGAACTTGTCAAAGCTGTGAGTCAAAATATATTCATGGGGTCCACTTCCCATTATGGAATTCGACTTAATTATTGAATTCTAATTTTCCATTGGGGATTACGGTATTACGTAAAGTAGTGGGAGGCATTGCTAGGTTAAAAATCCATAACTAATGTAGTGTGTAATATTTTGAAAATTGTCGCTTATGTTTTTTCCTTATTCTATTATTAAGCTAGAATTAAACTTTTATCCACTGCATGCATATTTTATATATGTTTTCTGACTTCAATTATGGTTGCAGATTTCTAGAATAGGTTTACGATATTGTCATTCTAGACATAATAGTTTCTTATGAAGTAAAGATTGATATGAATTCGTTCATGTCTTGAGATTCGTCACTGGCATTAAGAAAACTCCATTAGGTATTTGTTTATCTGATAATGATGTTTCTTGGCTTAAATGACATTTAGAGGTCACGTGTCAGACACTATTTGCTTATCAATTATTTGAAAATGTTGTAAATAGTTGAAGGTAAATATTAAAGCTAAAGAAAGAAGATGCATATAGTTGGGTCTAGAAAATATTGATTTTCACAATACCAAAACTATAGGTATTGGATATCAGATCTCCCTCTAGTTATTTAAAATATTGTTGAATGATTGTTTCGATATTTGATATCAGAATTTGTGACTATTGGATACTTACTTGTTCTTAGTAAACAGTTGTTACATATTTTAAAATGACTAGTAGTGTCATTGATAAATAGATAAACATAAAGAAAAATATTCGGTTAAGTAAATAGCTTAGAACATTGTTTTATGAGATTTTATCACTTAAGTATAAGATGCTTATTCCATACGGTAAATGATAGTCTGATACTAGATCACACCACATATCCTTATCCATTTAATGAATAATGTATTTGGGAAAGTGATTAAATCTCATTTAACCAATGATTGTCATTGGACCAGAAAATTTATTAAACTGATACATTGGATGTATGTACTTTAATGAGTTGTAAATTGCGTAAGGTAGTTTTCTTTATTTCGTAACTTATTCAATAAATCATCGTGACTTAGTTACATGTTTCTGATGAAACGTGGATAGAATATTTTGATTGTTTCAAAGATATTCCATCTGAAGTTTTGAAAACTGTATCTTTAAAAATTCATCATGAGTTTTTGAATTGTTCAATGATGTTTGATATGATCAAACATATGAATTTATGGCAATTAGTTCTAAGATTATTGATTGAATATGATTCTTACTCAATATTATTCTTCTACGATTCCATTGTAATGGAATTGGTTAGTGGGGGAAATCGAATCTTATAAGATTTGATTCTCATGATATTGAGTGTTACCGAGTTAATTTCAATACTCTTGGGAATATGCTCCAGTAACACTAATTTATCATTTTAATTTAGGTTCCATTATTTTCTACAATTATATATATGATATGTATAAGTAGAAAATTCGAATCTTGAAATGTTTAAGATTTGAATCTTTCTTTTATATAATGGTTATATAATTAATAGTATTTGTGCCTTGGACCTACAAGTATAAGTTTATCATTTATTCTATTTAATAGAATATTGTATTCTATTTTATATAATACATTTTCTACAAACCCGAGTAATAAAATTATTTTATTACTTAGTGTGTGACATCAAATGTTGACCATTGTAGAAAAGATTTGACTTATTGAAGTCAAAAGTGAGAGTGATAAACTATAAATGGAACTACATAATTAATAAGATGAAAATACCCATTTTATTGCTTCCATATAAGTTCAATAGGATGTCAGAATCATTTGTAAAGTATTTGATACTTAATTGTTTTGTTGTTTTCTTATCAAAGAAAGTTATCCTATAACTTATAGTGGGAGCGATATTTGATATCGATTCCGGAAATTAGCATTAAACCATAGATCTAAGATTGTTCATAGTTTACTACGTTCAAGTTTGGAACTTGATTGAGCTTTCATTATGAATCATTCATAAAATATGGAAATGGTTTACACAGCAAAAGCAAAGTGAGCTTATTAAAGGTTTGACCTTTATCGTATGATAGTGAGAAAAATGATACTCATCAATCTATTGTAGTTTCTGAGGAAACTTATCTCTAGTCGCACTAATTAAACATTAAAGATTTGTTGGTTAATGTTAATATTAAAATGTATATTTTAGCTAGAAATACAAAGTCGCGTTTCTGAATGTTTTCTTCAGATAAGAGATCCATTGTGATTTCTTCGTTTGAAGAGTTCGTTTTTGAATGGCCCTGGAGTTTTTATTATGCTAAGATTAAAGTTTGGTATACTAGCTTATAGAACCTATTGTAGACTCAGATAAGCTTTCCAGAAATCTATGTTTTCTACTTTTGATAATAGTCAGATTGTCTGATTTTATCAAAGCATAGAGAATACATATGAGATAGAAAAGTTAGTGGGATCGTACAAATTGCTTTCTAGTGTTATATATCCTAACGACATTATCATTATTATGGTAATAATGAGATGGTTGTGAGGTAAAAGATTTACCAAAGTCTTCTTTACTTCTTGAAAGCGGTGGGAGTAGTCTCTGTTATATTCGTTATAAAGTTTTATATATGATATAAAACTGAGTGACTTGTGAGATACTCATATTAGTCATATTTTAGCTATGATCTAATAAAGGACACAACAAGGCTATCTGTATAACAGTTAGTATAATTGTTTGACAGTTAGTGTGTGTCTTATATATTGTATTCACCTTTCATAAATGATGATTCCTTTGTTGAAAGAGATATTGATTAAAATGCCTAATCAATCTTATGTATCATGGGATGATGACATAATGAATACTTTGTTATGTATGATTAAAGATATCAATTTAATCGTAATTGTTACGAGTTATTTTGATACCCTATAGACCATAGGTTGGATCTTGAAACATGTTCTTTTTTATCTTTGAGATATTAAGAACGAGTTTCTAATTCATAGAGCATACAGTATGCAATCGTTTGGGTGATATTAGTTTTTATTCTAATTATGACGTTAGACAGTCTACATCATAAAGAGTCAGAAAAGATGCAGTGGGAGTGTCACAGATGATTCTACTTTTTGAGTGAAATTAGATGCAACTTATGAAGTTGCATAATGACCTTATAAATTAGAAGTTATCAAATTGGTATTGTGCTTACGGTTGTCTACATATTATTTTGGATTTGATCCACAAATATTTGGATAACTCAGTAGTTGTACCACAATATTGATGTCACATATGACTCATATTAATGTATAACTTAGGTTCTACAAAATATGAATGATGCTGTCTAAGGGAAATAATTGGGTTTATTGGACAAACTCAATATGTTATAGCGGACCTACTCGTTGTTGCCTACCTTTTGAGCGCTATGTGAGTTCTTGAGGGCCATGTGTATGTGATACATATTAAGATATGTATATGATACCGTGGATTCACACTTGAACAAGTGGGAGAAATAGTTAGAGTTGGTGCTCGGAGCGCCAATCCGGATCAGATTTATGTGATTCATGAATATGAGAAATACCTTTTTTTTCCATAATATTACTTATTTGTGGTTGCACCTCTTATCTTTTAATATATATATTCGATCTAATTCATTAGATTGAAACTAAATCATGTTTGGTGACATATATATATTAGACAAGCACCCAATAACAAATAATGTAGTGCACAATTACAATGTAGCTTGTAATTAGCATTAGGAAGTGTCACTACTAGATATATATTATCAAATAAAGTTCCCGGTCCAGATTTACTAACACGGGTCGGTTAGTAAAATCCGCTGAGACCAGTACATGTCGTATTTCAGACTTCGTCCGATGGTTTATCCCAATGAACCATGAGTCTCAGGAGACTCGTATAGACATGTAGGTGTTTATATCGAATAAACACTGAATGTCTCACTGAATATTACCTAATAGATGGTACACCAACATCAATAGGAATCTTCTCGGGTTGAGTATCAAAGTGATTCTTTGACTTCAGATACCACTGTGGATATATGAGTTATCCTCCACAATTAGATGGCACTCACGTCACCGATATATTAAGATCAGACCTCCGCCTATTCGTTGGGTGTGGACTCATGCTCATGATATCCTGTGTGTATCAAGATAGGATCCGTCAGTCTTGTGTACAGAGAATATGTATTCATTATATGATTAGCAATTTGTTAAATCCATGGCCGTAGTATACTTCGAAAGTAAGTTCCGAGTGTTATTTAGAAGATTTCTAATAGATACGTCGACATGATTATACCTATAGAGATTTGACGTTTCTATCTATATCTCTAGGATAATCCAGATACCTGTGATGGAGGGATTATACGTATGAAATGACCTCAACCTTTATGATTCAGCAAGTTTATCTGTGGTCATCATAATTTACGGGTAGGTGAATGATAGACACGAAATTGGATTTCGTGACTGATATACCTAAATCTAGAGAGTCTCACTAATGAATTATACTCGTAGAGCACTAGGGCAACTTTTATGAATAATAGAGATTATTTCATAAGTCGTTTAATGTTTAAACGAAAAATACATGCAAAGGGTGTTGGTTTCTAAGGTAATCCCAAGATCATTCAAGCAATACAAATAAAGTGAATACATAAAGAAGTATGGTGGAATCATACTTACAATGAACGGATATTGGACGCGTTGAACACAAAAAAAAAATCCCTTGAAGTTCGGCCAAGGTCCCATTTTGTTTGTTGAAACTAAGCTCCAAGCTTTGCGTATTGAGATTCCAAGCTCAATGGGAAAGTTTCCTTATCACCTTTGTATGAATTCCTTCAAGTGCTAGCGTAGGAAAAATTGCTACAAAATTTCCTATCACCAAAGGAGGCTCACGGTTTTTTGTGTTCTTGAGAGAGAGAGAGAGTTTCAATTTTGTATGTTTTGTTTTCTAAAAAAACCTAATGCAAAATCTCACCCAAATTTGGTATATCACTTTCCAAAAGTCAAAAGCCAAATTGGAGGGAAAAATGCATTAAAGCCTCTCACCAACTCCCATCACAAAATGACTAGATGTCTTTCACCAAAAAGGTTGACAAGACTTCCATCATTAAAGTGACTAGTGATGTGACAAGCGATATGACTTGTGGGCCCCACTTTAATTCAAAATGCCAGTGGGCCCGTAAACACATTTCGGGCTCGGGTTCGTTAATTCCGAATTAACGAATTTTCCATTGCGACGTAATTAAATCAAATTTTAATTAATAATTATGCAAGCAAAATTACATTCACATCGCTCGTGAATTAATTCTAAATTAATTCCTTTGCCCGAATTAAAATCCAATTTAATTCCGCGTCGAAATCTAATTTCGTTTAATATATCGAATATATTATTTTATCGATTAATTCCAAATTAATCGTTCACTCTCTTCAAATAGTATTTTATCATAGATAAAATCTCTCCGTAATTAATCCCAGATTAATTATGTTCGAATCATACGTCATCGGTGAATCTTCGGGAAGCGACCCATGAGATCCCTGGATATGTTGGCAGTAAATCTGGTCGTCGGACTATCCGAACACGTACGTACCTCGTACTATATTTTACCGATTTACGAGACATGGTTGGCTTCTAGCAAAGCATCGTGCCTACCCAATTCTCCAGAAATATTCTTAATGGAATATATAATCTATATCAGACGTAGTATACGTAGTATTGCGTATTTCGATCTAGTATCGGATGGCACATCCAAGGCCTGAGGTTGGAATAGTGTCTGCCCCGTACGAAGCATATATCGGATTACAAGCAACTAGTCTCTTTAATCGGATAATCATGACCATGTCATATTATCCCGATGGTTGCAACCATTTAGAGTACCAGTTATGTATCCCTACGTGATCATCATCTCCATATAACTGAAGTGATACTTCCAACTTGACATCACACCCAATACACTACGATTCTCAATAAACCCAGAAGAGGCGTACACAGAACATGTTAAGTCCTGGACGACCAAAACCAAAGCGTATTGATTGTCGCAAGTATTAGCGATGCAAGTCTCAGGTTAAGACCAAATACACCTACCCTGATGCAGATTCACATAGACACATAGTCATACTACCAATGGGATTCTACGGGGTCTATCCAGAGCGAAGCTGTTTCCGTACCATCGGTAAACACAACCTCCTATCACACTTGCATAAGTATCCAATACTTAAATATATGAGAACTATGCCGTTACGCTTCCATAACACGCAAAAGTATAATACTAGTCTATTCCGTATTATCGATGTCCAGTCTCGATAATACTACGACTAGGGATATTTAATGATTAAACCTTTATGGATTGATATTGTCTCATATCTTATAATCCGGAACTAATCATAAGGACTTTTATCATTTATATATTTAAGTAATCAAATTACAAAATGATAAAATGCAATTTCCATTGCTACATAATTAATTTGTACAAAAACCACAATGTCTTTTACAAATAGTGACGCTATGAGTCATAATTGTCTAACATTCTCCCACTTGGCCTATAGCCAGTCACTCATGCATCTAATACCTAAACTATGTACATGTCGCTCAAACTTTTTCTGAGGAATAGCTTTCGTCAGCAGATCTGCAATGTTGTCCTCTGATGCGACCTTCTCGATCTTCACATCGCCATGATGTATGATCTCATGAATCAGATGGAGATGTCGAAGAACATGCTTGGATCGTTGATGAGACCGCGGTTCCTTAGCCTGCGCTATAGCCCCATTATTGTCACACTACAATGGAACGGGCTCAGCTGCAAACGGAAATACTCCTATTCCAATTAGGAATTTACGGATCGAAACTGCCTTTCTTGATGATTCAGCTACAGCAATGTACTTCGCTTCTGTTGTTGAATCGGCAACAGTCTATTGCTTAGAAGATTTTCAGCTTACTACTCTGTTATTCAAACAAAATATATACCCGGATTGTGACTTGTAGTCATCTTTATCGGTTTGGAAACTTGCATCGGTATACCCAATTACCTCATGTTCTCCATCTCAATAGATTAAGTAAGCATCCTTAGTTCGTCTAAGATACTTAAGGATATTCTTAACCGCCATCCAGTAACCATCACCTGGATCGGCCTGATAGCGACTACACATGCTCAAAGCATACGAGACATCAGGTCGCGTACATATCATGGCATACATGATCGATCCGACTACCGAGAGCGACGAACGGTATCCGACTCATATTGTCTCTCTCATCTGAGTTTTATGAAACATGTCCTTAGATAGAGTGACGCCATGTGACACTGGCACAGTCCCCTCTTGGATTGATCCATGTTGAATCTCTTCAATACTTTGTCAATGTACGTGCTCTGGGAGAGTCCAAGCAGCTTCTAGATCTATCCCGGTAGATCTTTATTCCTAGAATAAAGGCTGCTTCTCCCAGATCCTTCATGGAGAATTTTAATAAAAGCCAAGCTTTCACCGATGTTAACATGGGAATGTCATTGCCAATAAGAAATACATCGTCAATGTAAAGGACAATGAATTTCAGTGCGCTTCCACTAACCTTCTTATATACACAAGGATCACCCTCGTTTTGAACAAAATAATATTCTTTTATTATCTCATCAAAACGTTGGTTCCAAGAACGCGATGCCTGCTTCAATCCATAAATGGATCGATTTAACTTACAAACCTTATTTGCAAGTCTTGGTACGAAAAAATCGTCAGGCTGTTGCATATAAATATCCTCCAAAAGGTTTCCGTTAAGAAAAGCAGTTTTGACGTCCATCTGCCATATCTCGTACTCAAAATATACAGCAATAGCAAGCATTATCCGAATGGATTTAATCATGGCTACGGGTGAAAAATTTTCATCATAATCGACAACATGTCGTTGATGATACCCTTTCGCTACAAGCCTAGCTTTGTAAATTTTTACGTTGCCATCCATGTCGGTCTTCCTTTTGAATACCCATTTGCAACCAATAGGCTTTACGCCTTCTGGTGCATCAACCAGTGTCCAAACTTGGTTGGTGTACATGTAATCCATTTCGAATTCATGCATCTTGCCATAAACCGGATTCGATACCTTGTATAGATTCCTCATACGTAGCTGACTCGTCTTCCTCAATAAGATTAATATCTAAATGAGGTGAGATCAGAAAACCCATACCTCTCAGGTTGTTTTCTGAGTCTCTTCTGACCTACGCGGTCCTTGTGTATTCGAAGATTGTTGTTATAATCTCATCCCTGATGGACTGTACATGTTTCGTTAAGGATTCTGTGCCAGAAACAGTATCACTCCGATTTCATCGAGTTCTACTTTCCTCCCACTTATTACTGCATTTAGGAATTCCTTCTCAAGGAAAACCGCATGTAGAGCAATAATACTTTGTTCTCTTGTGGGTGATAGAAGTAAATATCCTTTGGTTTCCATAGGATATCCTACAAATAGGCATTTATCCAATTTGGGTTCAAGTTTGGTACCTTCCAAACATTTGACGTATGCCCAGCAACCCTAAATCTTCAGGAATGAGAAACTCGGTTTCTTTCCTGTCCATATTTGATACGAAGTCTTTTGAACAGACTTTGACGGAACCTTATTCAAAATAAGTATTGCACTGTTCGATGCATATCCCCAAAAGGAAATAGGTAGCTCTGTGCAACTCATCATTGACCTTATCATGTCTAATAAAGTTCGGTTTCTCCGTTCAGGACACCCGTTTAATTGCGATGGTCATGGAGGAGTCCA
>SKCR01050818.1:0-37340 GCA_019454045.1 Zanthoxylum bungeanum | reverse complement strand
TGTTGCCTTTCAAGAGTTGTTGTGCCATTCAATAATGACCTAAAAATGTTCTTGAGTTATTTCAAAGTGGCGAGACTTGATTGGTGATGAAGAGTTTGGATTAAAGTGTGTAATTGAACTGATTTTGGTTAATTTTGATTAATTGGTAAAATTAGGGTTTATGCCAAAATCAAAATTGTGGTTTTCATATATGGGATGTATTTTGGTGTATATTTGATCTACAAATAATTTTGGTAGTGATTGAGAATCACCTAATTGGGTAATTGACAAATTAGGAATAAGATGATCAAAATGTAAAAGTTTTCATACTAATGGTAGTTCTCGGTTTTTTGTGCAAAATCTGATTTTTCATATTTGAGTGATTAAAATAAATTAGTTTTTTTAATTAATTAAGAAAAATCAATAAAATCGAAAATTTTTATTTTTCGCCTTCTGCTGCGCGACCCGATTAAACCGCAAATACCCCAACAATATATACACCATAATCTTTTTATCTCTCAATTCTAATACACCATAAATTTTTTTTTTACTCAATTGCACATACCATAAAAAAATTTCATACCTCAACTCCCATTATATTTCTCATTTTTATTTTCTTCTCTTTTAAATTTTCCTTAGAAACATACACTATTATTATTATTTTTTTGGTTAAAAGTGGCGCAAATGGATGGTGGCGTGTCGAAACTTACGGTGGACATTACGATGTCTTGTGGAATTGAAGATGTACATACAATAATTAAAAAAATTCACTTCTTTCAAATTTTCCACCATTCAAAAATTTAAAAATATTCCCTATCTAAAATTTAAAAATTTCCTCCCTCTACAATTTAAAAAGTTCTCACATCTCTATAATTATAAAATTTCCCGCTCCCTAAAATTCTAAAAGTTTTCCCTTTCTAAAATTTACAAGTTTCACACATCTCTAAAATTTTAAATTTCCCACCTCTTTAAAATTTTAAAAAGTTACGGAAATTCTGTTGCTAAATAGAAATGAAATCTCTATTCTATCACTAATTAGCTACGAAATTTTCATCGTTATTTAGCTATGGAAACTTATTCCATTGCTAAATAGCTACGGAATTTCCATCGCTAATTAGCTATGGAATTTCTGTCGCTAATTTTAGCAACATATGTAATATTTCCTTCGCTATTATTTTGGCGACCAATAAAATATACAGGTCATTATTTGACTGTATTTTTGTAGTGATCTCTTTGCAAGTTATTTAAGATTTTTTTAATGTTAGATACTTGAATGAACACATTAAACCTGATTCAATAGGCCAGCCCTTTGGGTTCATGAATCCTGATTTTGTGGCATAATTAAAACTTGAAAATGTACTCAAAACATGGCTGCAAAGAACACAAACTATTTGTGATTATACGGGCCAAATTTGGGCCAGAGACTCAAATGTCATAATGACCCAGGCCCACGTATCAGACTTGCCATTGAGACCCAATCCATATAAATTCTAGTCACTAAAAAGATGAGTCTGTACATGACTCACATGTTGGGCCCACGAGCCCGTATACCCGCAAGGACTCTAAGAACCACATACCATGTTATGCGATGTCTTAGTAAACATTGCTAGCACGAATATTTTTCCAATAAGGAAACTCAATATTTGGACTAATCCAAATACAAATGGGATTACACATAATCTCATGACATTTAGGTACTCCTAATTCAATCCCAACTCCACAAACCACTCCTAAAAGGATTAGAATTCAACTATTCTAAGGAATCCTAAGCCGACTATGAGACTACTTCACAGCCTATAAAAGGAGAGAGGGTCCAATGGATTGAGGCACTCATTGATGACTGATAACTCAACATTCATCATTCAAACTCAGGCCTTCATACTCGAGTTTCCTTGTTTCGTCTCCCCTTTCGTTCATCATCATTAACGACTTGAGCGTAAGAGTGCTTACGGTGTCCATCACACCGGTGGATAGCAACTCAATGCTTCGTTTACCTTTGTTTTACAGGATCGTTGGGGCCCCCATCATACAAATTCTTGATTGTAGACCGAATGTCAAATTGTGCATCTATAATTTGGTGCCCACCGTTAGGCCTCGGTGATTCATAGCAAGCAAAAATCTCTAAGTCTACGATCCCCACATCACTCATGATTTCTAGCAAGAAGAAAACCTTAGACTCTGTGTCTACTCAATTAGTGGTCCTATAAGACCACCTACAAACGTTAGAGGATGAAGATCACGCTATGCAGAGTACCAACGCTAGCCTCCAGAAGAAATTAGAGTAGATGGCCTCGACTTCTCAGAGGCGTGACACGCAAGATCACCCCAGAAAACCTGTCATTCCGACTGATCTTTTAGGGGCATTCAACGATGTGGCCGTCAATAATCAATGATCGGTAGATCATACTCAAGGATGCTTGATGACCAGTGACCCTACTCTCACGGAACTAGCGCAAAAAATCACCTATAGCATGTGTGAGGAGATTGAGAAGTTCAAAAAGATAGTTCTCTCTAGTCTACCTAGGCTGAGGCTATCGATCAGAAAAAGTCGGGCCATGATAATTTTTAACACTCCTTTCTTGGATGCCATTATTTCCGTAGACTCCCACAGAAGTTTAGTCCCCCAGACTTGAGGCTATATGATGGATCTGCATACTCAGATGACCATGTCGTCCACTACAAGTATAAGATTATATCCACATCCCTAACAGTACACCAATGGGAGGCATGAATGTATGGAGGATTCAGAGAGATGTTAACAGGCCCAACCCTCACTTGGTTCATCGGTCTCCTATACCCATCTATTGGATCATACCAAAAGTTGGCAGACAAGTTCTTGGAACACTTCGCAAGCTCTTGCAAGTTTGAGAATACCACAGAAAACTAAAATCTATCCAGCAGCAGAAATGAGAATTCCTGCAGAGCTACGTTACACGCTTCAATAAAGAAGGAACTTCCATCCCAGATCTTCATCAACCTACATTGTCAAAGGTTTCCGCAATGGTCTACTTACCGATAATGGATTTTATAAGAAGATCAAAAAGTTCAAGTGTTACACCATGGACCAAGCAATGGCCTGATCACAAGTCGAGATCTGTTAGGAAAAAGATAAGAGGAATAGGAAACGCGACAGTCCCAGTAACAGCCATGAAGAGAAAACATCAAACCCTTCCAAACAACTGAAGTATTCTGGTATTAGGATCCATCGGCTAACAGACAGAAGGATCCCACATGTAATAGACCACTGCCTATAAATATTGATTATGAGCGTAGGCCTTTAGCCTATATGGTACAACGCCATTCTTCAATCAATTTGTCTCATTCGACATTAAGTCCAAACGACCAAGACTTGGACTTTATCTGAGCCTATGTATTTAGATGACATGAAGTTAAAATTATTGGGATATATGCCCTAGAGCTTCATGTACTATAAACAGAATTATATTCTATGAAATAAAATGATGCATTATTCATTTATCAATGTGTTTGTTTAATATCACATATTAAAAATTATCTTGTTTACCCTATATTACTCGTAAGCCTTCAGACTTAGTGTATAAGTGTCATACACAAGAGGATTTAAGGCTAAAGTTAGTAATCTAAAATAGTACATAGAGAGCAAACAAAGTGGTTACTTTGTTTGTGGTTTATCTATAGTTGCGGTCCATTATATAATTATATAGCGACCTTGATCCGGGATTGTTCATGTGGAGATATCAGAATGTAGGCACCTTGTATGATGTGATCATATAGGACTTGACCTAGATAGAAATGAGTTTATTATAATATCCATTAAATAAAGAAATTCATTTTCAATCTATTAGATGGTCACCTATGGATTGATCATAATCCTGAGTGTACTACGAACTCATGCATGGCAGGCTATGTCTTTTGATTTACAAATGTGAGGTTGGTGTAATAATCCGACCAATATCTATCTACTTTGGGGACATGGTTTGGTGTATAACTATGGACGTTTTATATAGATATGGAGTTCACTCATTCTTGCGAGAAGTAGAGGAGTATATTCTTTAAGGGTTGATTCGGTACTTTAATGGTTAGAGCGCTCAAGTCTTTCTATTACGAACAGAAAGATTAACATTCATAATGGTTATGAATAAATGGTTCATTAGAGAATCAATGATACTTAAGGTAAAAATAATTAGAGGGGTATAATGGATATTATAACCTAGCTCTAATTACGATATACTCGTGAAGGGCCAATCCCTATATAATGACTATATCGATGGACACCGACGTGGTTCGACTTAATTTATCTCTATGCGACAACAAGAGTGCAGCTTCAGATTTTTAGTGGAATAACCAGAGTTAATAATTTTGAATATTTAATTAAGAGCTTAATTAATATTTCAGGATTATTAGAGCTCGAAATCGTAGGTCCATTTGGTCCTCGTGCTAGCTCGATATACTATAGCATATTAAATAAAATTGGACAGTCCAATTATATACTCACATATGAAAATATTATTAATATGATTAATAATATTATTTTATCACACTTGAAACTATATGTTAAATTTAATATATGGTTTTAATAATTATATGATAATTTTTAAATATATGATATTAAATTATATATAATATAATTTAATAAGGCAAAATTTGAAATTTCTAAATTTTGGGTTTTAGAAACCCTTGAATTTATTTTGGAAGTTACACGTTTTCAAAAGGGTGTTAACTTTTTATTTTTTGTAACATATTTTTCTTATGGAAAGTAAATGATAAGTTACAAAATTTTTGAAAATAAACATGTCTTGGCCGAAAATCACAAAGTGGGAAGGGGAAGAGTTTTGTTTATTTTGGAAATAAAAAACCCTAGGTATAAAAAGAATTTGGTTTTTATTTTTTCCCTAACCTATCACATTTTGCAACCCTAGCCACCTCTCTTGTTCTTCAAACTCTCTCAAGTGTTGAGAAAAATAAAAAGAAAAAAATAAAAAGAAAACTTTGTGTGACTTTAATCTCTAAAGTGTTTAGGGATTAGTTTTGTGAGTATGGACCGCACTAGTTTCTGTTGGTGATGAGATATAGCACGAAAGACTATTTGGTGTCGAACCAAATTCTTCATCTTCATCTTCCCAACACATCACACGATAGTGAGCAATTTTTTGCTCACTGTCGCACGCCCAATGAGTGTTTCAGGGCTCAGTTTGTTTTGTTTTCGTTCCAAAATTTTTATAGAACATTAAGGGGTGTTTTGGGGCTGATTTTTACAGGAAAATCATATTTGAAACTGAGAGGGAACTGAACCAAATAGGGGTTGATTTAGGTAGTGAGCTGGGCACATTTCGGGTCCAAAATAGTCCAAATTTCCATTGCTATTCGGGGGCTGTTCCGGGGGCTGAAATTTTGTCCAAAACATAAGTAATATTTCAGTGTTGGTAATGGTAACTGTCAGCCTTAAGGAGAGAAGGGCAGAAAAAATTTATAGTCAGATCTCGGGTACCTAACGTGTTTCCGCTATGCTAGGAAAATGGTTCCTACAATTGGCATTAAGAGCGAGGTTGAAAAGTGTTCTTAACCTTTTTTTTTTAGTTACTATTTTTATTTATTTATATGAGTTATAAATAATTATTTGCATGTTTAGATGAGTAGGCACAGAATAGTATTCTTGAGATGAATAGTTTAGTTATTTCATGTGATGAATAGATTTTATATTAGTCGTAAATTTTTACGGCTCTTAATTTTATGTTGGTTTTGATTATTGGATGTAAGGCCATAAGACCATTATTTACAAATATTGTAATTTAATTTTCCTATGTAAAAATTCAATTGTTGTAATTTGGAGCATCGAAGTCGCAAAATGAGCCAACACCACATTGGAGTGAGATTTGATGACCAATGGATGCCTTGAAAATTTTATGTACTAATTAGATTAGCATAGGAAAAATAAGTGTTCGGTCAATGCAAAATAATTTTTTCATGTTGTATGTATGTTTAATTCGAAATGTTTGAATAACATGTCATATAGCTTAGGGTGTCTACTCTTACATTCTCACATGTCATAACATGCTTTGGATGCATATATATTCTAGACATGAAATATGATTTTATGTGATTTAAAATGGTTAAATTAGAATATGGTATGCATGGAAAATGATTAATTGTATTAATTGGTTTTATAGTTTAAAATTTGAAATTCTAATATAATGGGCTTAATTATTGCATAATGAATTCCATTGGTATATAAGATGGAAACTCGTACATAAATTCCATAGTCGATTCTGAATGGACGGTAATGTGGTCTATACTCGGGATACAACTCCACGTACCATTGGATTTTATAACGCACTAAGATTTATTAAATGGTTTAATTAAATTTTGACCACTTTAGAATTTTGAGATTTTAAACTTGTTAGTATTCTAGTATTTTAAGAGTTTAAATTTGATAGGTCACTAATACTACTCCAATTAAATTAGTTTAATTGATTAAAATAACTAGTGGAAACAAATGGATATTAGTGAGTTAAATTTTAAGAGTTAAAATTGGTAAGGTCACTAATAATGTACTAGTGTAAATAAAAGTTATGATTTAGCCTAAATAAATTTATTCACACTAGTAAATTAAAATATTAAATATTTTAAAAATAGAAACCTTTATTTTAAAATAGTGGGTGGGAAAAGGATATACGACAATATATCCCGTGATCTTCGTTGTTAGTTCAAAAACGTGAGATTCAAAAGGCACCTCGAGACCGCTTCGTTTTCGTCCCCCTTATGGATGGTGTCCATTTTGGGTCAATATCAAGTTTGGATTCCGAGAGGATAGGGACTATAGATGTATCTAGTGAACTGACCTACCCTACGATGACACTTCCCTAGTGAAGTCCAATGGTTCTGAAACGACGGGTCACACTAAAAAAGGAATGATTAAATATTAATCAAAATTCCTTGATCAAATCAAACAGTGTCTGGTTAATATAGGAATAAGAGTTATTCCCGTATATATTAATCAATTGAGATTGTCTCGATCTATCATGCAAATACTTGACCTACCATACGGCGGCACTTATTTATGGGATGATAGATTTCTATGACATAGTAATTCTCTTAGGTTTCTAATTCGTTATTCATGGTTCATGCATCATGTTTACTTTTATGCCAAAATTATTTGATAATATTAATATTCAATAAATGAATATTAAATACATGTTTATTTTATTTTTCAGCCATGGTTTCTCCAATTATTTCCATTCTCTCTAATGATAAGTTATCCGGAGAAAACTATGTTAAATGGAATAGTAAGATGAACGTTATTCTGGTCTGTGAAGACCTAAAGTTTGTCCTGACGGAGGAGTTTCCTCCCAATCCGGCCAAAAATACTGGCCAAGCTGTGCGCGACGTCTACAAAAAATGGGTGACGACTAATGAGAAGGCCTGCTGCTACTTGCTAGCAGGAATGTCCGAGGTTCTTGCTGCAAAGCATGAGCCTATGGCTAAAACATCTCAGATGATGAAGTCATTGCAGGGCATGTTCGGGAAACCTTCAGAGTGTCATATCATGAGGCCATGGACTCAGTGATGACTACTAGGGTGAAGTATGGGACATCGATCTGAGAGTACGTCTTGAGGATGATGACCTACCTCAATACAAATGAAACCCATGGTGCTCGTATTGACGAGCGGAGTGAGGTGACCATGATTATGGAAACTCTTTCGAATAGTTTCTTGCTGTTTAAAAGTAACTATGTTACGAATAAGTTGACTTTTACTTTGATCCAGCTGCTAAATGAGCTCACCCATTATGAGTCCATGCTTGTGGCTCCTCGTAAACCCAGTGTTGAGACAAATATTGTCGAGTCTTCTAAATCTGTAAAGATGAAGAAGAAATGAACTGGGAAGGCTAAGGCAAAGCTTATGAAGAAGAAGAATAAGAAAGGCTCTAAGGATGCCAAGCCCAAGGGAAAGTATTTCCACTGCAACAAGGATGGGCATTGGAAAA
Source organism: Zanthoxylum bungeanum (assembly GCA_019454045.1). Lineage (NCBI taxonomy): Eukaryota > Viridiplantae > Streptophyta > Magnoliopsida > Sapindales > Rutaceae > Zanthoxylum > Zanthoxylum bungeanum. The sequence goes on along the minus strand of SKCR01050818.1, from coordinate 29,398 downwards.
GGAACTGTCTTAAATACCTTGTCGAACTGAAAGAGAAGAAGGCTACAAGTAAATACGATTTACTTGTTATCGAATCTCTATTAGTGGAGGATAATAAATCCGTATGGATTGTTGATTATGGAGTCACTAACCATGTTTGTTCTTCTTTGCAGCTACTTGACACAAGGAGGGACGCTGCTGAAGGTGACTACACTATGAGGGTTGAGATAGGGGATGCCGTTTCGGCAAGAGCAGTGAGAGTTTCCATTTTAAAATTTTCAAATAATAGTTATTTAAATTTAAATAATGTGTTATTTATTCCTGGGTTTCGCAGGAATTTAATTTCTGTGTCAAAAATTTTGGATGATGGTTTTTCCGTTTCGTTTAATAGTAATTTAATTATTATTGGTATAAATGGATTAACCATATGCACAGGAAACTCAGAAAATAATTTGTATGTGTTAAGACCGTTAAAGCATAGGTCACAGCTCAACACTAAAATATTTAAGGTTCAGAAACCTAAAATAAAACGGAAAAAGATTTCTCGTGATGACACATATCTGTGGCATCTTAGACTTGGTCATATCATCATTGACCGGATAGATAGGTTGATAAAGAACGGAGCCTTAAGCCAATTAAAGCTCAAAACTTGACCAGTCTGTGAATCATGTTTAGAATGAAAAATGACCGAGATACCTTTTACTGGAAAAGATATAAGAGCTAGTCAACCACTTGAGCTAATACATTCGGATGTTTACGGACCGATGAATGTAAGAGCCCTAGGTAGTAATGAATACTTCGTCACATTTATTGACTATTATTTAAGATATAGGTATGTTTACCTAATGCAGCACAAGTTAGATACTTTTGAAAAGTTCAATGAGTATCGTGCTGAGGCTGAGAACCAGTTAGGTAAGAAAATCAAAAATCTACAATCGGATCATGGAGTAGAATACCTTGACAGAGATTTCTAGGAATTCTTAGTTGAGCATGAGATAGTATCCCAACTCACAGTATCTGGAACACCACATTAAAATAGTATTACAGAGAGGAGAAATCGGACCCTACTAGGCATGATAAGATCTAAGTTTAGTTATAGCCTACTACCTAATTTTTTCTAGGGGTATGCATTGCAAAATGTAATGTATATTCATAATGTAATTCCATCTAAGTCTGTTATTAGGACTCCTTAGAGTTGTGGAGTGGTCGTAAAACTAGTTTATAATATTTCTGCATATGGGGGTGTCCAACACATTGTTGAAGAATAAGATAACTAAGTTGGAGCCACATTCACAGATGTTCATATTTGTAGGCTATCCTAAGGAAACTATGGGTGAATTCTTTTATAGCCGTGAAGATACAAAGTTTTTGTATCGAAAAATGTCACGTTTCTAGAGGAGGACTATATGAGAGAGTTCAAACTTTGCAACAAAGTGTTACTCGATGAGTTACTTGCTGGTTCGACTAGTACACCATCATCAACAACATTTGACAAACACATAGCACCTTCGACATCTGAGCGTCAGATGAAAGTTTTTCAGAATGATCTGCCACCTAAACGTAGTGAGAGGATTGTGCGATAACCTGATTGCTATCTAGAAGTTGGAGAGGCACAAGTTTTCACTTCCAGTGATGGTGTAGATGATCCATTGACCTATCATAGTGCAATGGATGATTCTGACAAAGAGGAATGGCTCAAAGCCATGAACCTTGAGTTGAAGTCTATGTACTCCAACTCAGTCTGTGAACTTATGGAACAACCTGATGGGGTAAAACCCATAGGTTGCAAGTGGATTTACAAGAGAAAGAGGGGAGCAGATGGGAAGGTACAGACCTTCAAAGCTAGGCTAGTGGCCAAGTGTTATACCCAGAAAGAGGGAGTTGACTATGAGGATATTTTCTTGCTAGTAGCCATACTCAAATCCATATGCACTCTTCCGTCTATTGCCGCATATTTTAACTATGAGATTTGGAAAATGGACATCAAGATTGCATTCTTGAATGACAATCTTGATGAGTGTATCTATATGGTACAACCAGAGGGATTCATAACCCAAGGTCAAGAGCAAAAGGTTTGCTAGCTGCAAAGGTCCATTTATGGACTCAAGCAAACATCTCGATCTTGGAACATAAGATTTGATACCACGATCAAGTCTTATGATTTTGAGTAGAATGTTGACGAGTCTTGTGTATACAAGCACATCATTAACTGGAATTTGGTTTTCTTATTTTATACGTCGATGATCTTTTACTCATTGGGAATGATGTAAAGATATTATCGGACTTGAAAACCTGGCTTGCTAACTAATTCCAAATGAAAGATTTAGGAGAGGCCAGTAATGTTCTTGGGATCCAGATACTTCGGGATCGTAAGAAATGACAGTTAATTATATCTCATGCATCCTACATCGACAAGATACTTGTCCGATTTGGGATGCAGAATTTTAAGAAGGGCAATTTTCCTTATCGACATGGAATTCATTTTTCAAAAGAACAGTCTCCTAAGACACCTCAAAAAGTTGAGGAAATGAGACATATCTCATATGCCTCAGCAGTTGGTAGTCTCATGTATGCTATGTTATGCACGAGGCCGGACATCTGTTTTACAGTGGGAGTAGTCAGTAGGTTTCAGTCTAACCCATGATTGGATCATTGGGTGGCTGTGAAACATATTCTCAAGTATCTTAAAAGAAAGAGAAATTATATGCTTATATATTCCGATGAGGATATGATCCTGACAGGATATACATATTCTGATTTTTAAACATATGTCGGTTCTAGGAAATCAACATCTGGATCAGTGTTTACCCTAGGTGGTGGGGCTATAGTATAGTGGAGTCTAAAGTAATCTTGCATTGCTGACTCCACTATGGAGGCTGAATATATAGCAGCTTAGAAAACAGCTAAGGAAGTAGTTTGGCTCCGTAAGTTCTTGGGAGATCTAGAAGTCATTCCAGATATGGATAAACTACTCACACTTTATTGTGATAATAGTGGTGTAGTGGCAAATTCACAGGAACCAAGAAGCCATAAGAGGGGAAAACATATAGAGAGGAAATATCATCTAATTGGGGAGATAGTCCAGAGTGGAGACGTTTCTGTCACAAAGATTACATCCAAAGAAAACCTGACTGATCCGTTTACAAAGACCTTATGAGCTGAAGTGTTTGAAGGTCACCTAGATGGTCTAGGATTACGTGACATGTCTCATTTGCTCTAGTGCAAGTGGGAGATTTTTGAGATATATGCCCTAAAGCTTCATGTAATGTGAACGAAATTATATTTTATGAAATAAAATGATGCATTATTCATTTATCAAAGTGTTTGTCTAATATCATATATTGTAAATTATCTTGTTTGCCTTAGATTACTCATGTTCCTTAAGACTTAGTGTATAAGTATCATACACGAGAGCATTTAAAATAGTCTATAGAGAGCAAACAAAGCAGGTACTTTGTTTGTGGTTTATCTATAGCTGCGGTCCATTCTATAATTGTATGGCGATCTTGATCCGGGATCGTCCATGTGGATACATGAGAATGGAGGCACCTTGTATGATGTGATCATATATGACTAGACCCATATAGAAATGAGTTTCTTAAAATATCCGTTAAATAAAGAAATTCATTTTCAATCTACTAGATAGTAATATATCGATTGATCTTAATCTTGAGTGTACTAAGAACTCCTACATGGCAGGCTATGTCCTTTGATTTATAAAAGTGTGGTTGGTGTAGTAATTCCAAACAATAGCTACGTACTTTGGGGACATGAATTTGTGTGTAGCTGGGGACGGTTTACATAGATATGGAGTTCACTCATTCTTGTGAGAAATAGATGAGTATCTTCCTTAAGGGTTGATTTGGTACTTGAACGGTTAGAGCGATCAAGTCTTTCTATTACGAATAGAAATATTAACATTCATAATGGTTATGAATAAATTGTTCATTAGAGAATCAATGGTACTTAATGTAAAAATAATTAGAAGGGTATAACAGATATTATGACTTGGCTCTAATTACGAGATACTCGTGAAGGGCCAATCTCTATGTAATGACTATATCGATGGACACTGACGTGGTTCGGCTTAATTTATTTATCTACAGCAATGAGAGTGCAGCTTCGGGTTTTTAGTGGAACAATCCGGAGTTAATAATTCAGAATTTTAATTAAGAGTTTAATTAATATTCCGGGATTATTAGAACTCGGAACCGTAGGTCCATTTGGTCCCCGTGCTAGCTCGATATACTATAGCAGATTAAATATAATTGGATAGCCCAATTATATACTCACATATGAAAATATTTTTTGCCACACTTGAAACTATATGTTAACATTTAATATATAGTTTTAATAATTATATGATAATTATTAAATATATGATATTAAAGTATATATGATATAATTTAATAAGGCAAAATTTGGAATTTTCAATTTTTGGGTATTGGAAACCCTTGACTTTATTTTGGAAGTGACCCATTTTAAAAGGGTGTTAACTTTTTATTTTTTGTAACATATTTTTCTTTATGGAAAGTAAATGATATGTTACAAAATTTTTGAAAATAAACATGCCTTGGCCGAAAATTACAAATTGGGAAGGGGAATGGTTTTGTTTATTTTAGAAATAAAAACCCCTAGGTATAAAAGAATTTGGTTATTCTTTTTTTACCTAACCTATCACATTTTGCAACCCTAGCCACTTATCTTGTTCTTCAAACTCTCTCAAGTGTTGAGAAAAACAAAAGTAAGAACAAAAAGAAAAAAATTAAAAGAAAACATTGTGTGAATTTAATCTCTAAAGTGTTTAGGGATTAGTTTTGAGAGTCTAGCCCACACTAGTTTCTGTTGGTGACGAGATATTGCATGTAAGGCTATTTGGTGTCGAACCAAATTCTTCATTTTCATCTTCCAAACACATCACACGGTAGTGAGCAATTTTCTGCTCACTGTCGCACGCCCAATGAGTGTTTCGAGGCTCGGTTTGTTTTATTTTCCATCTTGAATTTTCTGAGAAAATTAATGGGTGTTTTAGGGCTGTGTTGGAGTTGATTTTTACAGAAAAATCAGATCTAAAATTGACAGAACTGAACCAAATAGGGGCTGATTTGGGTAGTGAGTTGGGTGCGTTTCGGGTCCAAAACAATCCAAATTTCCATTGCTGTTTGGTGGCTGTTCCGGGGCTGAAATTTTGTCCAAAATAGAAGAAAAATTTTAGTGTTGGTATTGGTAACTTTCGGCCTCAAGGAGAGAAGGCATAAAAAATTTTCTAATCCGATCCCGGGTGCCTAACGTGTTTCCGCTGCGCTAGGAAAGTGGTTCCTACAAAAACAACCAAGGCTTTGCCTTCATTTAAGCCAAGGTCTCGAGACGACATCAAAGAAAAGCGACATAAACTCTATCATCCCCCAAATATTTTGGGTCAACAACCAACCAAACAACTAAATTATTGATATCAAATAAATATACACGTCTATAAAACGTACAAAAGAGAAAAAACAAAAAGGAATTCTTCCATTTATTAATATAAAAACTTAGTTTCAAACTACGAAAAGCTAAATAAAAAACAAACTGAGTAACGCAGATACATGATCAATCATCTAAAGTTGGGGCGTCTTGAACGTCAGTAGCTGCATCACCGTCGGTTGGAAAATCTCCAATATCATCAAGCTTCGAGACATGAGCACCCTCTTCTATCTGACCAGATTCCTCTCCAATCTCAGCAGCTTGTTCACCATCATTCAAAGCATCCCCCTCACCTACCTCAAGAGCATCATCCACAATTTCACTCCCAGCAGTCGGCGAGGAAATACCGGCTTTCATTCTCTAATATTCCATGATCCTCCTATGATTGGCCTCAGTATCCCTAAACTAATAATTATTACGCTCTAAGGCCTGCAAAGAGGAAAAAAAGTTAGAAAAAATGAAGGGCATAAACATCTAAAGACCACTATTGTAAAGCATATCTAACAAGACCCAATTTAGTCTAAAACTGCTAATTCAAAGACAACCAAATTGTTATCTGAGGATAATCAAACCACTATAAATAGGTACACGTTGGTCACTTGGAAGGAGTACGAAATTCACACGCTCAAACCAACATCCGAAGACCCTCATATGCCTCAATCAACATACATGGACCGTCACATAGTCCGGTCAACTTATGAAGCAACTCATTTCTCCCAGTCGACAATATCATACCTTTCTGAACACTTAGCAGGTCCAGTCAAACACAAAGTAGTCTATTGGATGTGTAACTACTTTAGACGACATAAAATGACATGCATCTAGTCCAAACGACATGGCAATGCTATTATTTCAGCAGACATCCAAGGAACAACCTCTGGCTCAGTCGACATGGTCTTTAAAAGACAGGTAAAAGTGTTATCTCCTTATCATTAGCCATGTTTGTGGTTTCAAGCTCACAAGCAATGTCATACACCATAGTTGTTCCAATCGACACGCTAATACAAGTCGACAAAGTGGGATCAACTAGCATTATTCCTTTAATGGCACCGGGAGTCCAATCGGCATTAGTCATATTGCATGTCAAATTGAACACCCCTGAACCCTCAGTATGTCTGGTTGACTGGAGACTATCCTGGACCTTTGACCGGTCCAATAGACGGGAACTTTCCCCATGACTCTTGTCGAGTCAGGTTGAAGACCTGGACATTTTTCAGGTCATGCCGACTAGAGATAATCCTGGACCTTCATTTGATCAAGTCGACAAGAACATTCCCTATTGCCCTTGTTGAGTCAGGTTGAAGACCTGGGCCTTCATCTGGTCCAAACGACATTGACGACTCCCCTGAACCTTCTTCAGGTCTAGTCGATTGGGGATTATTCTGGAACTTATTCAGGTCTAGTCGATTGGACATTATCTTGAACCTTCACCTGGTTTAGTAGATGGGACATTCCCAATAACTCTTGTCGAGTTAGGTTGAAGAGGTGGAACTTTATCTGGTCCAGACGACGTTGAATACTCTTTTGGATCTTCTTCAGGTCTAGTCGATTGGAGATTATCCTAGACATTCAACTGCTCCAGTCGACGTGAACATTCCCATGACTCTTGTCGAGTCAGGTTGAAGACCTACACCTTCATCTGGTCCAAACGAGGTTGAAGACTCATCTGGACCTTATTCCAGTCTAGTCGATTGGAGATTATACTCGACCTTCATCTGGTCCAGTCGACGGGAACACTACCCATGAATCTTATCGAGTCAGGTTGAAGACCTGGACCTTCATCTGGTCCAGACGACATTGAAGACTCCCTTGGACCTTCTTCAGATCCAGTCGACTGGAGGTTATCCTGGACCTTCATCTGATCCAGTCGACGAGAATACACCTCATGAATCTTGGCGAGTCATGTTGAAGACATGGACCTTCATCTTGTCTAGAAGACTTAGAAGACTCCCCTGGACCATCTTCAGGTCCAGTCCGCTGGAGATTATCCTAGACTTTCATCTAGTCTTATCGACAGGAACATTACCCAAACACCCTCATCGGGTCAGGTTGAAGATATGGATTTTCATCTGGTCCATACAACATCGAAGACTCTCCCGGACTATCATCAAGTCTGGTCGATTGGAGATTATCTTTAACCTTCATCTGGTCTAGTAGACGGGAACATTCCCAATAACTCTTGTCGAGTTAGGTTGAAAACGTGAAACTTCTTCTTGTCCAGACGACGTTGAAGACTCCATTGGATCTTCTTCAGGACTAGTCAATTGGAGATTATCCTAGATATTCAACTACTCCAGTCGACGGGAACATTCCCATGACTCTTGTCGAGTAAGGTTGAAGACTTGCACCTTCAACTGGTCTAGACGACATTGAAGACTCATCTGGACCTTATTCCAGTCTAATCGATTGGAGATTATCCTCGACCTTCATCTAGTCCAGTCGATGAGAACATTCCCCATGAATCTTGTCGAGTCAGGTTGAAGAAGTGGAACTTCATCTAGTCCAGACGACGTTGAAGACTCCATTTGATCTTCTTCAAGTCTAGTCGATTGGAGATTATCCTAGACATTCAACTAATCTAGTCTACGGGAATATTCCCATGACTCTTGTCGAGTCAGATTGAAGACTTGCACCTTCATTTGGTCCAGACGACGTTGAAGACTCATCTGGACCTTATTCCAGTCTAGTCGATTGGAGAATATACTCGACCTTCATCTGGTCCAGTCGACGAGAACATTACCCATGAATCTTATCGAGTCAGGTTGAAGACCTAGACCTTCATCTGGTCCAGACGACATTGAAGAATCCCCTGGACCTTCTTCAGATCCAGTCGACTGGAGGTTATCCTGGACCTTCATCTGATCTAGTCGAGGATAATACCCCCCATGACTCTTGGCGAGTCATGTTGAAGACTTGGACCTTCATCTTGTCTAGACGACTTAGAAGACTCCCCTGGACCTTCTTCAGGTCCAATCCACTGGAGATTATCCTGGACTTTGTATTGACTCTTTGTATTTCTCTTCTCACATATTCCCCTCAATGTAAATGAGGTTTCTTTAGAAGTGTTATGTAATTGGGTAGAAGTAATACTTGTGCTAGCGGGAGAGAGGAAATGAAGAGATTTGTTCTAGGAACAATGTGTTTAAATATCCATCCACATATCATTATTATATTTATTTATACGCGCCTTATTATGTTTTTAGAATGCATGTTTAAGGTGTATGATGATGAGACCTTAATAAAGATAATAAATTGGTTGCCAATTTACGCATATTAAGCGTTTTTCCTTCCATTGAGTGATTCTTACTCAAGATCCAAGATTGGCACTGGTTTGTTGGCCAAAGTCAAGACCTTTGTCCATCGCGGATATGTTTGAATCATGAAAGCTTTATTCCATATCGGTGTCTTGTCCAAGTTGTGATTTTTTGGCCAAAGTCAATATCACTTCTTGTCCATCGACATCGATTACGAAGCTTTCCATGGTCAATGGGTTCCGCTTAACTGGGATCACTAAGTTTGTTGTGCCAAAGCCAAAGCTTAGTTGATTCAGAGGAAAAAGGCTAGGGAATATATTGGATATATTGGCATATATAGGATATATGTTTCGGACTTGGATGTCCACTTACTGGATCTAGGAATTGGATGGGATCCAATTGATCTTAGAGATCTACCTAGTTAATTTTCATATAATTTCTTGGCCAAAGTCAAGATTGTGTGTTATTTAACGGGATCCTAGCCCACTAGGAAACAAGGTTTCCTGAGTACTCCACAGAGGGTTAGAGGCTTGCCGAAAAATAGTGGGAGGCAAGTATTAAATTTGTAATATTGGTTTAGTTACTTGCCATACACGCTCATTACAAATTTTTGTCAATATAAATTAGTATATTAGTTGGACTAATATTTAATCGTTGTTTTAATTAAACAGTTGGACTGTATTCAAACTATTTCAATTAACAGTTGATTTTATAATTGGATTATAGTAATCAATATAATTGAATTTAATCAATTAAAGTATAGTTGATTATATAGTTGGACTATAGTAATCATTATAATGAATTATACCTAAAATCGTTGATTAAATAGTTGGACTATTAGAATCAAGATAATTGAAAGATTAGTGTTTAAAACATAATCCTGGGTGAAAATGTTTTTAAACGGCTTTAATTTTCAGATTGGGAATAAAATCTCAGGATGGTCCTGGTGACCGAGAAGTTACTTTATTTGATAAGAGTGACATCTCGAGCCTAAGCCCGGAGTTGAGCAAATAGTAGAACATGATATTTGGAATATTCATGTGAGGATAAATTTAGTGCTTAATCCATTATGCTTGCCGCAAAGACTCATTAATTTCTTAGTCAGAACTAAGGATTAGATCTTTATAGTATGATATTGAAATTGAAGGATCTTCATAGATTTATCTTTAGATCTTAGAAGTACTAAATTGCAATAGTAAACTCTTGGAGAGTTAATGGCTATACTCAAGGAGACAAAGCCACAGTTTGTAATAGGGCAAGAAGCGCAAGGCGCATCTTACTTCGACATTCCGGAAGGCCAAGGCTTGGCCAAAGGCTTCTAGGGTGTGGAAAAGGGGCAAAGGCAAAATCATTATAATCTTTTGGGAAGACATAGGACATATTCTAAGATGTCTGCCAAAACTGTGGCAAACGGGGTCACTGGAAGCGTGACTGCCGTATGGACAAGGCAGACATGAAGGAATTGAAGACGGTGCAAGGCTCCGACTTCAAATATGTTTGTCATAAACATGTTCGCTACTAGTATTAAAATTGGATTTTAGATACTAAATGTGGTACATAAATATGTACTGATGTGCAGAATCTGCTGACAAGCAGGATACTTACTTCAGTTGAGATTGATCTGCGAATCGGAAACGAGAAGAGAGTCACTGTTTTAACCGTAGATACCTAAGTTTAGGAACTACCATTCGGGTGTGTACTTAAATTAGGAAACTGTTATAATATAACTAGTTTGACTAGAAACATTATCTCTATATCAGGGTTAACCCGTTGCGGGTATACCTTTATATTCTAGAACACTAAAGTGTTTTATTTTATAAAGATGATATTGAGATAAACACATTAGATGTGGATAACAGTATTTATATTTTGAATATAAATAAATCTCAAACATATGACATGACAAACAAATAGCTCAAACTGATTTAATCAGTTGAGACTTAATTATGGCATTGTTGTCTGGGACACAATTAACAAGACTCGTATATCCACACTCTCGAAGAGTGGATACTAGGACGAATTTGATTCTATTCAAATAATGTCTACGAATCTAGTTTATTAGGCAAAGTGCCTATAACACCTTTTACTTGGTAAAAGTGTAAGTGCCACCGATCTGTTAGCCCTTGTTCATAGTGACGTAAGTGGGCCCATATCTAGCTAGGCTAGAGGTGGATATGAATGTTTCGTGACCTTTACGGATGTGGCATCGCGTTATGGTTATGTGTTTCTTTTGAAACACGAATCGGAAACTTTTGATTAATTCAAAGAGTTTCGACACGAAGTAGACAAACAGATCGGATAAAGTATTAAAACTATCACGGTAAGACCATGATGGAAAATACTTAAGCAATAAGTTTCTCAAATACTTGAAAGAGTATAGTATTATTTAAATGAGGACTCCTCCCGGAACACGTCAATTTGACGGTGTGTCCAAACAGAGAAACCAAATTTTATTGGACATGATAAGGTTAATCATGAGTCGCTCTGAGCTACCATTTCCTTCTAGGGATACGCATTAAACAGTGCAAAACTTATTTTGAATAAGGTTCCATAAAAATATGTTAGACAGACTTCATATAGATATGAACAGGAAAGAAACTGGGTTTTCTCATTCCTGAAGATTTGGGAATGCTGGGCATATGTTTGGATGATACCAAACTAAAACCCAAATCGGATAAGTGCCTAATTATAGGTTATCCCAGGGAAACCAAAGTATAGTACTTATACAACTCACAAGAGAACAATGTAATTGTTGCTCGCCATGCGATTTTCCTAAGAGGAATACCTATATGCAGTGGTAAGTGGGAGGAAAGTAAAACTCGATGAAAATCAGAGTAATACTATTCCAGGCACCGATTCATTAATGGAACACAAATAGTTCATCAAGGATGAAACTATACCAATAATCTTCGAATACACAAGAACCACGTAAGTCGGAGAGAGTCAGAAAACAACCTGGGAGGTATGGGTTTCTGATCTCACCTAATAAAGATGTCAATCTTATTGAGAAATACGAACTGACTACGTATGAGGAAGTGATACAAGGTATCGACTCCCTATTATGGCAAAGTGCCATGAAGTCCGAAATGGATTCCATGTATATCAACTAAGTTTGGATACTAGTTGATGTACCGGAAGGCATTGTGCCTATTGGTACTATATAAGTCTTCAAGGAAGACATACATGGAAGGCAACATACGAACGTACTAAGCTGGGCATGTAGCGAAAAGGTATCGTTATCAACATTGTGTCGATTATGACGAAACCTTTTACCTGTTGCCATGGTTAAATCCATTTGGATAATGCTTGCTAATGCTGCATGTTTCATTTATGAAATATGGCAGCTGGAACGTCAAAATCGCTTTCGTTAAACGGAAACCTTTTGGAGGATGTTTACAACATCCTAATGGTTTTGTCGTACCAAAACGAGCAAATAAGGTTTGCAAGTTAATTCGATCCATGGATGGATTGAAGCAAGCATAACGTTCTTGGAACTATCGTTTTGATGTAATCATAATGGTATATGATTTAACTCAAAATGAAAAATGATTATTGTGTATATAAGGAGGTTAGTGGGAGCGCACTGACAGTGATTGTCCTAAAATGATGACATATCATTTCTTGGAAATGATATTCCCATAATACAATTGGTGAAAGCTTGACTTTCATGAAAATTCTCCGTAGAATTCTTTGGAGAGACAACCTTTATTCTAGGAATAAGGATCTACTGGGATAGATCTAAAAGTTGTTGGCATTCTCTGAGAACTCGTACATTGAAATAAATGTACGCGATCTGGTGTCTCATATGCTTTGAGCATATGGAGTCATAATCAGGCCAATCCAAGTGATAGTCACTGGATTGATGTTAAGAACATCCTTTAGTATCTTAGATGAACTAAGGATGCTTTCTTAAACTATGAAGAATGAGAACTTAGAGTGACTAGGTTCACTGCTATAAGTTTCCTGACCGATAAAAACGATTATAAGTCGTAAGAATGGTACTATATAGTTTGAATAACGGCACAATGAGCTGGAAATCTTCCAAGCAAGATAATGTTGCCGAATAAACAACAAAAGCGGAATATTGCTGCAGCTGAGGCAGCAATAGAAGCCTTTTGGATTGATAATAATCCTAATCAGATTAGGAGTAGTTCTGTTAGCAGTTGAGCTAGGCTACAACACAGGCTAAAGAATTAATGGTCACATCAACGATCCAGATATATACTTCAAATATTCATCTGATTCGTTCGGATCATACATCGTGGCGATGTGATGATCGAATAAATCGCATCAGATGATAACCATGCAAATCCGTTGATGAAAGGATTTTCTCAGCAGAAGTTTGAGCGAACCGTACATAGTTCGGGTGTAGGACACTTGAGTGATTGGCAATAGGCCAAGTGGGAGATTGTTGAACAATTGAGACCCATAGCATCACTATTTGTACAGATCATGGTGTTGTTGTACAAATTAACTATGTGACAAAGGAAATTTCCCTTTTATAATTTGTAATTAAATTACCAAGATGTATAAATGATGAAAGGTCCATATGATTAGTTCCGGATTGAGATGATATGAGACAGTATCAATCCACGAAGGTTTAATCATTAAATATCCCTAGTCGGAGTATTATCGAGATTGGACATCGATAATGCGTAAAAGACTAGTATTACACTTGTGCGCGTTGTGGGAGCATAACGACATAGTTCTCATATATTTGGGTATAGGATACTCATGCAAGTGTAATAGAGGTTGTGTTTACCGATGGTACGGGAACAACTTTGCTCTGGATAGACCCCTCAGAATTCCATTGGTAGTATGTATATGTGTCTATGGAAGTCTGAATCAGGGTAGGTGTATTTGGTCTTAACCTGAGACTTGCACCGCTAATACTTGCGACAATCAATATACTTTGGTTTTGGTCGTCCAGGGCTTTAACAGGTTCTGTGTACGCCTCTTCTGGGTTCTATCGGGATATTATGACTAGGTCATGTTTATCCGATTATAGAGACTAGTTACCAGAGATCCGATATGTGCTTCGTACGGGGCAGACACAATTTCAGCCCCAGGCCTTGCACGTGACATCCGATTCTGGATCGTAATACGCAATACTACGTATACTACGCCTGATATAGATCGCATATTCCTTTAAGAATATTTCTGGAGAATTGGGTAGGCACGGTGCTTTGTTAGAAGCCAACCATGTCTTGTAAATCGATAAAAACGTAGTACTAGGTACGTACGTGTTCGGATAGTCCGACGATCGGATTTACTGCCAACATATCCGGGGATCTCATGGGTCACTTCCCAAAGATTCACCGATGACGTATGACTCGCACATAATTAATCTGGGATTAATTAGTAGAGAGAAAAAATTAATCTGGTATTAATTATGGAGATATTTTATCTGGAATAAATTATTAATTAAAGAGAGAAAACGATTAATTTGGAATTAATCGATAAAATAATATATTCGATATATTATACGAAATTGGATTTCGACGCGGAATTAAAATTAGATTTTAATTCGGGCGAGCGAGTTAATTTAGAATTAATTCGTAAGCAACGTGAAAAGTAATTTTGCTAGGCAAAATTATTTAATTGAATTTGATTTAATTACGTTGCAACGGAAAATTCGTTAATTCAGAATTAGTGAACCCGAGCCCGAGAGTGTTTGTGGGCCCACTCGCATTTCGAATTCAAGTGCGGCCACAAATCACATCACGCGTCACATCACTCGTCATTCATGTGATGGATGTCTTGTCACTTTGAGTGATTGACAACCAGTCACTATTCATGAGTGATGTGAGTAGTTGGAAGGCATTAATTGCAAAATTTGGCTCCAAATTTTGGGTTGACTTTTTGAAAGCCTAATACCAAAATTTGGTAACACTTTTGGATAAGTTCATTTTAGGTTTGGAAACCAAAAACACAACCAACACACTTCCTCCTCTCTCTCTCTCCACAATCAGCCAAGGGCCAAACTTATTCTTTCTCCATTTTCTTGGCTAGGCCGAAAATAACAAGAAGTAGATGGAAGATTTGTTGCAAATATTTCCAATGCTAGCACATGAAGGGTCATCCAAAGGTGATAGGGAATAAAACTCATGAGCATGGAATCACAACACAAAGCTTGGAGCTTGGAGATTCATCCATGGAGTTGACCAAAAATGGAGGAGCACAAAGGAGCACCATTGCCGAGAGCTTCAAGGAGTTTTTTTGTTCCTCGCATCGCAAAAGCCGATCATTGTAAGTATTCCGTAACTTATTTTGAGTATTCACACATGATTTCATTGCTTGAATTGATCTTGGGACTAATCTAGAAACCCAACATTATCCCCTATGTATTTGTCATGCCAATTAACTTGTTCAGTTGTATTGTTTATAAGTCAAGAATCCTAAGTATTCACTCCCTCTCCTGAGTATCAGTGAAAAAATCATCAATTCCATACTTCAATATCCCTATAAAAATCTAGTTATTAACAACTCATTACGTCTTGTGATTCTATGTTAACGACTTGAAAGGAACTATAAATTCTCCCGAACTCTATAAAATCTCTAGGTTATATTCTCTAGATCTATTCAAAACCCCTCTCTCCTGAGTGATAGATTCTAAACATGCATCATCTTAATTTGTGGCCAGCAAACAAGAAGCATTAAACTCAAAAGAATATAAATAAACTTAATAAAACTTCATAACAAAATTAACAAATAATACAAAGGTTCAAACATAAGTTACATCATTCTCCAGAATTAAGGAGTTAGTTCATGACTAAAGATAAAAACAATAAGAATAATTTCATGAATCTAATGGAAATCATTAGAGTTCTAAGAAAGAAACTAGAAGATTTAACCCGAATTGAATCCCTTCCTCTTCGGACGTCACCGCATTCGTCTCCTCTTATCGCTCTTCAATCCTCCTCCTTGGATCTCTCTAAAAATAAGTGTTTTGTGTTTTGTACAGTGTATTAGCCTCCTTTTTGAGTCTTGGATGAACTTATGTATTTATAATAGAGCCTTGGGGTCCTTGTGCATGAAAAAACCCTAAAATTAGTGTTTCTGGTCGCTGCGGGGCGTCAGAAAGTTGGCGCCGCGATGCCAAACTCACTAGATTTTGTATAAGTGACACTGATGAGGCGCCGCGGCGCCAATCACTTTTTCTGGCTTGCTGATTCTATATTTTCTGCTTTTCCCGTGTGCTTCCGATGCGTCCGTATGGTCCCAAAACACGTACAAATGCCCCAAGATCCATGTATTAATGCTTATTACAAATGAAACATAAAAGAACTACAAAATACATTAAATGATATTGAAACTAACAAAATAGTAAGCTAAGAATGCAGGAATAACCACACTTATCACACATATATGAACATACGATAACAACCTAGCAAATATATTTTACAGCATCTTATACCCACTGGTTTTCAAATCATTCATTCGTTCTACAATAACATACACAGTTCACAAAAATCATGAATTATGTCACATACACAGAAACACTTAAACATACATACAGTCATCGTGCAACTGACAACGAAGCATACATAACAATCAATACATCAAAAAAGATAACCAAAAAATGCATACATATGGCTGGCTTGCACATACAATGCTCGTACATGACTCATTACCTATTTTAGAATAGGTATGAGATGAATTCCTTTAAAACAGATTCCTAACCAGCTCGATTGTTATACCACGAAATTATCAACCAATTAAACATACACACATGAGAACATATCACAAAACACAACTCATAGCACGATTTCTCATACACAAGCGTATACATGACAAACATTATTTTATCATTCAGAATCCCGTACACATACGTGTATCTATATATATATATATCAAACATATGTCGTTACTTCAAATTCTGATATCATGAGCTTTACAATCCTCACATTCTTTAATTATCCATAAATATTCACCTTTTCATATATGTATCCTACCAATCACAAACTTCCATCACTCGGAAAAGACTTAGACTATACCAACTCAACCTTTATACCGCTAAATCGTATACATTAATCAATAATGAACTTATCCCAATGACGCACATCTACACGTGCTAATACAAATTCAGAAATCATGACTTATTCTCTTTACCGTTATATACTCAAATTGTCCATAACTTATCATCATATACATATTCAAATTCATGTACCAATTCTTATTCATATACTTGTTCATTTACATGTATATAGACATACTATTACATATGCATACTCATTCACATATAGAGATGGAAAGCAGACCCGAACCTGGCCCGGATCCACATGGATCCGGCTGATCCGGGTCCGAGTAGACCCGGGTTTGGGATTAAAATATTTGAACTCGGGTCTTAAAAATTAGGACCCGAGCGAATCCGGATCCGGACCCCGGATCTCATGGGTCCGGCCTGGATAGAACCGAGTCCGGAAAATATATTATAAAACTTAAATATAATAAATTAAAATATAATGAAAAATATAAAATAATATGCATATATATATATATAAATATAATTGAATATAATTGAAAAAAATATAAAAGAATTGAAATAAAATTATAAAATTGACAAAATCCAAATATAAATATAAAATAATACAATTAAAAATAAAAAATAAAAAAATAAATCGAGTGTCCAGATCCGGACGGGGTAGACCTGGGTCCGGACCCGTGTATATTTATCCGGGTCTGGAACCGGACCCGGGGTAACGAAAATGCTTCCAAATCCGGACCCAGGTTCGGATACAGATTTTGCCATCCCTACTCACGTATACCTATGTATACCATTTCGGGTTCATACACTGACATACATGAAAACATACTTATATAGATATTAACCTCATCTAATATCTTACTTCATATCACAGCAATAACATAAACATTCATACTTGTGGAGGTCGATTACCTTAACCATATGTAATCTCGAACTCGTTACCCCAAAACCATCTTTTAACTATCTTCGTTTATTCTTTAACATTTCAATCATATATATATATATATATATATAACATGAATTCACCAACTCAAGTTCTAATCGCAAGAGTTACTTATTTGGCTCCGCGAGCACCTCAGGTCCTAGTCAAATCTACCAAAACAAATGCCAAAATGCCGTCAGAAACACAACTTAACAAACTTTACTTTGAAAAAATCCCGGATCTTTTAGGGACAACCAAAACACATATGATTTCAATTTTTCAGTTCCAATAATCTTAAATCACATTACAAATTATTCCAATCCACTAGTTCACATAAATTATCGGTTTACGTATTTTTAGAAAATCTTCCGAAAAGTTTCCACAAACGCTACAAAAGGGTCTCAAACCCTCCGAACCTACCCATATTTATCCAAATATGTTCGTAATGTCATATATATAACTCATAACAATCGTTAAAATCAAAATACATCATTCTACGCAAAAATACACTTTTAGCGGAAACTTGCATATTCTATCAGATCGATGAAACTTGTTTCGTTTTCACTCGAATTCTACCAAATATATATTTTTAATAAAATTATACTCAAACAATTCAATTTAGATCATTACAATATTCTACAAAGCTACTGGAAACATCCGAATATTTAGCAGAAAATTTGAAATTAACAGATTTTTACCGAGAGGTCTTACCAAGATTTCGAGACCATATAAGGAATCCAAACGATCTCACGAACGCGCTGGAATCAACGGAATTCTGATCGGAGCTACTTTTCACCGTTGGTCACTATTCATCCGAATCTTCTTCTCTCGATTCGCGCAAAACCAGGCGTCATTTCGCAAAACCGACATCGCAACCTTGTAGTACTCTCTGAGAGCTTCGATTTGGCGGGTGGCTCGGGTCGTGAAACCTATTTCCGCGTATTTCTCCCCCTTCTTCTCGCCGTCGGCGGTGATCTGGGCTGCCGCCGGCCACCTTCATACGGGGGGTGGCTGGGCCTACCCCCTGGCCCATCAGCTAACTGGTGGTGGCCGGCCGGCCAGCCGACGAGCCAATATACCTAAAATGCGTTTTTGGAGGGGAAAAGGTCGAGTGAGAAAGTCTTGGTTTCTTTTGTCAAATTCGTAATTTTTGAAAATAAATGGGTATTTATAGAAAAGTGTTTTGAAAATTACAATCTGACTCCTAAAAATTACAATTAGGTCCCTATCATGATGCTTTCTCGGAAATTCATATTTTTGAAGTCCTTCGGATGCAAATGTCGAAAAATATTCGTCTCGGAAAAAAGAGTCTGATGATTAAAGAATCAGCTCAATCAGAGTTTGTTTGCTATTTTTATAGCCGAGATAATAAAATTTTAAGCATATAACGATAAAATCAGAAATTGCATAACCGATTCTCGAAACCACGCATTTTCCAATGCGATGAATCTTCATTTTAAAATATTCTGATCTATCTTCTAACACAAACTCTGATTTTCAATTGCTATCTCGTTCCAAATCCTTAACTTTAATTCGGAATCTTCCTGCACTGTTTCGAAAAACTCGAGATATTACAAAAATAAAATTAAAAATTAAAAGTTTTTAGTGAAAATTTAAATTTGGCCATAAAATTTTAGTTATAAATATATGTATATAAAATTTAAAATATATTTATTAATTTAAAATGGAATAATTGGCTAAATTGAAGATGGTGCATAGATAATTTTCTAAGCTGGGATGGTGAAAAGATAATTTTCTAAATTGGAGTCGTGCAAAGATAATTTTCCTTAACAACATAAACACGACATAGTGTCATTATTAGAAATCCTAAGATATGATATGTACTTTCACCTAACTGGAACTGTATCGTTGATAATGTACTTAAAAAATAAAGTATGTCGTCACAACTTGCAATGGGTAGATTGTAATTAAAGTTTCTAGGATGTTAATTTGGTATGTCAGTTTTGATATGCATCTTATCACACCTAATTATACTTAACAATGAAGAAACAACTTATGACATTAAAAGTTTTTGTTAATAAATTTTAAAAGAATTTCTGCCCTCAATATAAAAACAAGCATATATGTCCAATCTTTTTGAAATGTGAAGGAATAGCCACGGAGTTATGATGAAAGAGACTTAAGGTGGACCAAAAATAAATGGTGAGAAGCAAATTCCAAAGGGGAAAAATATTTTATGGAATCTATTGTATTCAAATTGGACTATTATGCCTCCATTAATTTTTATTTCTTTGAATTTTGCTCATTAAAGATAAGGTATGAAAGAATTGAACCAACAGCAGCATCTTTACCCGATACCCAATATTCTACTTTGTTTTTATGTAGAACGTTCTTTGCTCTCCTCTAATGATTTATCTATTCAAACAAACTAAATTAAAGATTTTTTTTGCATTAGGTTGGATAGATTACATAAATCTTTTTGATGTTATTGTATTTTATTAAGAATTATTATCTAATTAAACTCAATAAACTATAAGTTTATTTTTTTCTTGAGAAAAATGAACGAAACCCCTTAATATTTGGAGAAACTAAATGAAATCCTCATCATATTTTAAAACTAGGCGAAACCCCATCATATTTAAAAATCCAAAAATTTTCCTTGAAAAATCTCAAATTCCGACGGGAATGATGACTGCCTTGAGTACAATGATAGGGAAGAATGGAGATTTTGCTTCAACACCAAATGATCTTCCATCTATGATTTGCTACCAGCAAAAGCTATAGTGGGCTAAACTCACATCACAATCCCTAAACGATTTAGAGATTAAAATTGTCATATACTTAATTTTCTTATTCTTGATCTTTCTTAATCTTTCAAGGGTGGCTAGGGTTTATTCCAAAAGAATTATCGTGAAAATGAAAAATCATTTCCGCTTTATATCTAGGCTTTGATTTTGTTGCTAAAAAAATAAAATAAACCCTCCCCTAGACTTGTAAAATTCGGCCACAAGGCCTACTAAAAGGGAAATATTTTATTTTTTAATTGTCTTCATAAAGACATAATCAATTTCCCAAAATAAAATATTGTAATTCTATTTTTAAATGATGAATTTAAAATCGACATTTTAAATTCATTCACTTCCAAAAAAGAACTTATTAACTTATATATAAAATATATAATTTAATAAATACAATATTTAAAATTAAATGATTATTTCATAATCATTTATGAAATATAAAAAAAATCTTATATTAAAAATCATATAAGTTCCAAGTGTCATAAATATTATTAATCATATTAATAATATATGTGAGCTCATAATTGAATTATCCAATTATATTTAATTTGCTACAGTATATCGAGCTATCACAGTGACCAATTGAACCTATAGCTCCAAACTCCAATAATCCTGGAATATTAATTAAACTCTTTAATTAATTATTCCAAATTATTAACTTTAGGTTATTCCACTAAAAACCTAAAGCTGCACTCTCGTTGCCGTAGATATATTATATAAGCCGAACTACGTCGGTGTCCATCGATATAGTCATTACATACGGATTGACTCTTTACAAGTATCTTATAATTAGAGCCGGGCTATAATATATGTTATACCCCTCTAATTATTTTAATCTCAAGTACCATTGATTCTCTAATGAATGATTTATTCATGACCATTATGAATATTAATCTTTCTATTCGTAATAGAAAGACTTGAGAGATCTAATCGTTCAAGTACTGAATTAACATTTTAATTAAGATACTCCTATATTTTTTGCAAGAATGAGTGAACTCCATATCTATGTAAAATATCCCCAGTTACACACCAAATCATGTCCCCAAAGTACGTAGCTATTGCTCGATATTCTGCACCAACCTCACATTTGTAAATCAAAGGACATGCCATGCCATGCAGGAGTTCATAGTACACTAAGGATTCAGATCAATCCATATATGACCATCTAGTCTATTTAATGAATTTCTTTATTTAACAGATATTATAAGAAATTCATTTCTATCTAGGTCATGTCCTATATGATCACATCATATAAGGTGCCTACATTCTCATGTCACCATATGGACGATTCGGATCAAGGTCAACATACAATTATAAAATAGATCGCGGCTACAAATAAACCACAAATAAAATACTTGCTTTATTTGGTCTCTATGGACTATTTTAGATTATTAACTTCAGACTTAAATTCTCTTGTGTATGACGCTTATACACTAAGTCTGAAGGCACATAAATAATCAAAGGTAAACATGATAATTTACCATATACGATTTAAATCAAAATAATTGATAAATGAAATAACGCATCTTTGATTTTATAACAAATAATTCTATTTACATATTACATGAAACTCTATGGCATATATCCCAACAATCTCACACTTTCACTATAGCAAATGGGACATGTCATGTAATCCTAAACCCTCTAGGTGAGCTTAAAACTTATAGCCAATATGGTATTTGTAAACGGATCAGTTTGATTCTCTACAGATACTATATGCACTATCTTTCCAAGAGATAATATTTCATCTCCATATGCTTCATTCTCCTGTAGCTTCTTGGTTATTTGAAGTTCACCACTGCACCACTATTATCGCAATAACTTCTAGATCTCCTAAGAGTTTTTGGACCCAGACTGTTTCCTTAGTTATTTCGCAAGCTGCTACATACTCAGCCTCTATGGTAGAGTCAGCAACACAAGATTACTTTATGCTCCTCCACACATTGGCCATACCACCTAGGGTAAATACTGATCCATATGTTGATTTCCTAGAATCAACATCCGTTTGAAAATCAGATTTCGTATATCTTTTGATGATCATATCCTTATCAGAATACACATGCATATAATTTCTCGTTCTTTTTAGATAATTGAGGATGCGTTACATAGCTACCCAATGATCTAATTATAGGTTAGACTAAAATCTATTGACTACTCCCACTACAAAACATATGTCTGGTCTCGTGTATAACACAACATACATAAGATTACCAACTGCTGAGGCATATGAGATATGTCTCATTTCCTCAAATCCTTGAGGTGTCTTAGGAAACTGTTCCTTTGAAAATGAATTCCATGCGAGAAATACGAATTGCCTTTCTTGGAACTCTACATTCTAAATCACACAAGGATCTTGTCGATATAGGATGCCTGAGACATAGCTAACAGTCATCTCTTACGATCCCGAAGAATCTGGATCCCAAGTATATAATTGACCTCTCACAAATCTTTCATTTGGAATTGGTTAGCTTGCCATAATTTCACAACTGATAATATTTTTACATCATTCCAATTGAGTAAAATATCATCAACGTACAGAACGAGAAAAACTATATTTCTGTCAATGACGCGCTTGTATGCACAAGGCTCATTGATGTTCTACTCAAAATTATAAGACTTGATCGTGGTATCAAATCTTATGTTCCAAGATCGAGATACCTTTTTAAGTCCATAGATTGACCTTTACAACTTGCAAACCTTTTTCTCTTGATATTGGACTACGAACCCCTCTAGTTATACCATATAGATACATTCATCATGATTGCCATTCAAGAATGAAGTCTTGACGTCCATTTACCAAATATCGTAGTTATAATATGCGACAATGGAGAGAAGCGTGCGAATGGATTTGAGCATGGCTAATGGCGAGAAAGTCTCTTAATAGTCGACTCGCTCTTTCTAGGTATAACCCTTGGCTACTAGCCTAGCCTTGAAAGTATGTACCTTCCCATCTTCTATTCTCTTTCTCTTGTAGATCCACATGTAACCTGTGGGTTTTACCCAAGTAGGATAGTCTACAAGTTCCCAGACTTAGTTGGAGTACATTGACTCCATCTCGAGGTTCATGGCTTTGAACCATTCCTCATTATCAAAATCATCCATTGCATTACGATAGGTCAATAGATCATCTACACCATCTCTGGATGCGACAACTAGTGCCTCTCCAACTCCTAGATAGAGATCAAGTTCTCTTACAACCCTCCCAATGCATCTAGGCGGCACATCATTCTGATATACTTGCATTTGACGCTCACATGTCCAAGGTGCTATGATTCTATCAACTATTGTTGACGATGGCGTGCTGGTCGAACCATCAAGTAACTCCTCGAGTAATATTTTACTTTAAGGTTTGAACTCTCTCATATAGTACTCCTCAAGAAATATAATGTTTTTCGACACAAACACTTTATTATCTTCTAGACTATAAAAGAACCCATCCCTAATCACCTTAGGATTGCCTAAAAATAGGCTCACCTAAGAATGTGGCTCCAACTTTGTAGTCTTATTCTTTAGCACATATGATGGACACCCCATATGTGAAAAATATTATAAACTAGCTTTACGACCACTCCACAACTCTAAGAGAGGCTTATGAACAGACTTAGATGGAACTACCTTATGGATATACATTGTTTTTTACAATGCATATCCCCAAAATGAACTAGGCAGTAATTTGTAACTAAACATATATCTTATCATGTCTAATAGGGTCCGATTTCTCCTCTCTGCAACACCATTCTGATGTGGTGTTCCAGGTGCTGTGAGCTGATATATTATCCCATGCTCAACTAAGAATTCCTCGAAATCAATATCAAGGTATTGTCTTCCACGGCCCGATCATAGAGTTTGATCGTCTTACCTAATTGGTTCTCAACCTCACCATGTTATCCTTTGAATTTTTTAAGGGAATCCAACTTGTGCTGCATTAGGTAAACGTACTCATATCTCGAATAATCGTCAACAAATATGACAAAGTATTCATAACCACCCGGACTCTTACATTCATCGGTCCATAAACATTTAAATGTACTAACTCAAATGGTTCACTGGCTCTTATACCTTTACTTGTAAAAGGTCTCTTGGTCATTTTTTTCTAGACAAGATTCACAGACTGGTAAAGTATCAAGCTTTAACTTGTTTAAAGCTTTGTTCTTTATCAACATATCTATCTGGTCAAGGCTAATATGATCAAGTATAAGATGCCACATATATTTGTCATCGTGAGAAATCTTTTGATGCTTTGTTTTAGATTTTTCAACCTTAAATATTTCAGTGTTGAGCAGTGAACTATGTGTTAGTATTCTTAATACATATAAGTTGTTCTTCGAGTTTACTGTGCATATTGATAATCCATTTTCAAATAATAACTATTATTAGTAAATAAAATGGAAAACCATTATGCTATAGTTTTGAAACAAAATCCAAAATTTTGTGACAAAACGGTAATAAACAACGCATTGTTTAATTTTAAATAACTATTATTTGAAATTTCAAAACTGGTAACTTCCACTGTTTTTACTGAAATGACATCCTCTGTCCTGACTCTCGTGGTAAATTTACCTATAGCAAGGTTTTTCCATATATCAAGTAGTTGTACTATTTGCCTTCCCACTGTTTCTTTCTCTTCTTTGCAGATTTGAAAGATTCAGCGACACTTGCCTCTCCACTAGGCTTACAAGTATCTATCAACATGGACTCGTAGTGAGTGAGCTCATTAAGTAGCTGAGTTAGAGTAAAAGTTAACTTGTTTATAATATAGTTTCTTTTAAACTGTAAGAAACTCTTCGAATGATTTTCCATAATCACGGTCGCCTAAATTTTCTAGTCAATACGAGCTCCATGAGTTTCTACCGTATTGAGATAGGCATCATCCTCAAGACATGATCTCGAATAGATGTCTCTTCCTTCATCCTTACGGTCATCGCTGAGACCATAGCCTCATGACGTTGCCGCTCTAAAGGCTGCCTGAACATACCCTGCAATGACTTCATCATCAAAGATGTTGTAGCCATTGGCTCATGTTTTGTAGCAAGAACCTCAGGCATCCCTACTTACAAGTAGCAGCAGGCTTTCTCATTGCCCGCGATCCATTTTTGATAAGCATCACGCATAGCTTGGCTAGACTTTCTGGCCGGCTTGGGAGGACATTCCTCCATCAAGACAACCTTAAGGTCTTCACAGACCAAGATGACGTTCATATTACTTTTCCATCTAACATAGTTTTCTCCCGTTAGTTTGTCATTAGAGATAATTAATATGATAAGAGAGACCATCGCTGAAAATAAAACAAGTATGTATTTTAACATTCATTCATCGCATATTAAAATAATCATAAATATTTAGGCATAAAATTAAACATGATGCATGTACTATGTATAATGAATTAGAAACCTAAAACCAATTACTATGCCACGAAAATCTATCATCCCACAAATACGTGTCGTCGTAGGGTAGGTCAAGTATTTGCATGATAGATCGAGACAATCTCAATTGACTAACATAAGCGGAAATAACTCTTATTCCTATATTAACCAACATCATTTGATTCGATTAAGAAATTTTGATTAACGTTTATTCATTCCTTTATTAGTGTAACCCGTTGTTTCGGAACCCTTAGACTTAACTAGTAAAGTATTGTCGTAGGGTTGGTCAGTTCACCATATACATCTAGAATTCCTATCCTCTCGGAATACAAACTTGATATTGACCCAAAATGGACACCATCCGTAGGGGGACGAAAATAAAATCATGTTGAGGCACTTTTTGAATCTCACATTTTTGGACTAACAACGGAGATGGCGGGATATATTATCGTATATCCCTCACCCACTCACTATTTTAAAATTAAAGGTTTCTACTTGAAATATCAAATATTTTAATTCACTAGTGTCTACAAGTTCATTCGTGGCTAAAACATAACTCAACTTTACAATAGTGCAAAATTAGTGATATATCCAATTTTAACTCTTAAAATTGTATTCACTAATTCTTATTAGTCTCAACTAGTATTTTACTTAATTAAACTGATTTAATTAAGTTTACTTTAGTGACCTAATTAATTTTAACTTTTAAATTTTTTAGCTCACTAACAAGTTTAAAATTAGAAATTCAAATAAGGGACACAAATTTTAATTAAACTATTTATTTAATATAAGCGTCTTATAAATTACAATGGTATGTGGAATTATGTCCCGAGTGTGGAAAACACTACCGTCCATTCGGAATCGGCTATGGAATTTACTTCCAGGTTTCCATCCGATATATCAAGGGAAAATATAATGCACTTATAAAGCCCATTTATATATATATACACATTAAATTCGAATTTCTAATTTTTAAACCATTAAAATAATAAATCGTATTAATTTATTTTCATGCATATCATATTCCAATTTAACCCTTTTAAATTTCATAAAATCAAATTTTATGGATAGAATATTCATGCATCTATTATATTTTATGGCATGTGAAAATATAAGAGTAGGCACCCTAGCTATATGACATGTTATTCAAACATTTCAAATTAAACATACATATAACAGAAAAATAAATTTGTATTGATCAGACTCTTATTTTTCCTATACTAATCTAATTAGTAAAAAATTTATCAAGGCATCCGTTGGTCTTCAAATCTTTCTCAATGGATTGGGAAAAACTCCTTATGATGTAGATGACGACCTCGGCTCTCCAATTTACAAAAAACGTTGATACAACTCAAAAATTACATAAAACTTATTTACAACACTTTGTAAAAATTACCTTATGGCCTTACATTCCCTAAAAATAAAATAACATGAAAATAAGAGGCGGAAAAATCCAATGCAATACATTCATCACATGAACTTAAACAAAAATATTCATCATATGAACATAAAATTTGTGCCTACTAATCACAACATGTAAAAATATTTATATCACATATAAATAAATAAATCAGAAACTTTTTAATAAAATTGAGAAGGTTTAAGAATATTTTTCAACCTCGCTCTTGAGCGTTTTAGAAATTGAGAACATGAATAATAATCTTTCTATTTATAATATAAAGACTTGAGCGTTTTAGTCGTCAAATACCGAATGAACCCTTAAGGAATATACTCATCTAGTTCTCGTAAGAAGGAGTGAACTCCATATCTATGTAAAACGTCCTTAGCTACACACTAAATCAAGTCCCCAAAGTACGTAGCTATTAGTCGAGATTTCTACACCAACCTTAACTTTGTAAATCAAACGACATGGCCTACCATGTAGGAGTTTGTAGTACACTCAGGATTCAGATCAATCCATATATGACTATCTAGTATATTGTAATGAATTTCTTTATTTAACGGATATTATAATTAATTCATTTCTATCTGGGTCTAGTCCTATATGATCACATCATATAAGGTGCCTTCATTCTCATGTCACCACATGGATGATCTCGGATTAAGGTCGCCAAACAATTATAGAATGGACCCCATTTATAGATAAACCACAAAAAAGGTACTTGTTTTTTTTTTGCTCTCTATTGACTATTTTAGAATACTAACTTCATACTTAAACCCTCTGTGTATGACACTTATACGCTAAGTCTGAAGGCACATAAGTAGTCAAAGGTAAACTGGATAATTTATAATATGTGATTTAAATCAAAACAATTGATAAATGAAACAATGCATCTTTTATTTTATAACAAATAATTCTGTTTATATATTACATGAAGTTCTATGGAAAATATCCCAATAGAAAACTAGTACCAAATGGAACAACTTTTCAATACAGAATTTTATAAGACAGGGTTAGAAGTTACCTTGGCCAATCTATCCAATTTAAGGCAATTACCGAATGAATGGGTCGTGACATTCCTTGAAAGATTCAAAATGTCCAGGAATAAGTGCTTCACTGATTTGCCAGAAAAGGAATTTTTGAAAATAGCTTAGAGTTTTTTGACCATTGACTTAAAAAAGATGTTCCAAGATAGTGAATTCCTATACCTTTTTCAATTTGCCAGCAGTGTGGTAAGGTATTAGCGATTATTGAGAGATGAGGAGCAAATGAAAAACTCGAGTAGAGGTACATACTATAAGGATGTCAACTACGAGTTGAGCGATATGGAATCTAATCAGGTCGACCTATTCGAATGGAAGTCTTACGTGTATAGTGACTTGCCTGGACCAGAGATAAGAGTTGCAAAATAATAATTCAACTACATAAACTAGAAAGGGTAGAACATTCTCATTCAATGTGACCAAAGTAGATACTATATTTGACCAGCTGTTTAAAGACAAGTAAATCAGGCTAAGCAATCAGCATAGACTGTTGAGCCCTCAACAAATTCGGGGTAAAATATTGTTATAAATAGCATAATGTATGGTCTTACCTGACTAAAAATTGTCTCGTATTTCAGAATATTTATGGGAAGTTATTGAATCAGGATGAATTACGTTCGGAAAAAAGACAAAATAGTTGTGGATGAAAACTCGTTCCCCAAGCTAGTAGAAATGAATATGATTAATCTGAACTTAACCAAATGAGCCTGTCAAGATTTAAATTAGTACTGGATGAAGTACATGACTACTAATGTCCCGACATTTTAAAACGACTGAATCCCAGAGGGAAATAAAATGACCAAGAACGATTATGCATCCATTACTGGAATAGCTTAAAATGGGTGGAGGATTTGGAGGAACCCCGCAAAGGAGGCCTGTAATATCCATGAATTCGGAAACTCTTCCGAAAGGATTTTTTTTTGCAGATCAGGTCTTGGAATAAGACTATATCGGAGAATAAGAGTTTAAGTGTTGAAATATAGCTCGGAATTTTTAAAATAGAGATTTGATGCATTGGAAATCGCGTGACATTAAAGAACTGCTTACGCGATTTTTGTATATTATTCTATATGAAAGAAGTTTGTTGCTTCAGCTATAGAGATAGCAAATGAACTCTGATTGAGTTGATTCTTGAACCACTGATCTCTTTTTTCCAAGAGGAATAACTTTCATGTTGAACACTTTTCACAATTTGTATTAGAAGGGCTTCAAATATATAAATTTCG
>SKCR01050817.1:0-38619 GCA_019454045.1 Zanthoxylum bungeanum | reverse complement strand
AACAATTAAAAAGATAGATGGAATAATAGGAAAAGTAACCTCAGGTCTAACCTTTTATGTCGACTTTCGGACTCGCGTTTCACGGCCGTCGGAAGGGCTATCACTCTGTAACTCTTCCGGTTTACTGGATTAACGTCTTAGCTCGCTGTTTTGCTATTTTAGCGTTGTTTTCACTCTGTTTTGCTGCTGCTTTCTCTGTATTTTCTGGTCACTATTTCAGGTGTGTTAAGGCTACTGTTTCGGGTGTTTCGGGGACTGTTTTGGGCGATTTCTGGACTGTTTTACTGGGCAATTTCTGGGTTAATTTATAGCAGTTTTCTGGAGGGCAGAGGGCTTATTCTCAGCAGTGAGTTGGCTAAATTTGCAAAGGTATTTACGTGAGTTGTGTGCTTATGGCGTGAGGCAGTGAAGGGCTTACGTGAGTTGTGTGAAGGTTGAGGCAGTGGCGTTGAGTCGTTGGCTGGGCGTTAAGTGTTTGAGTGGGGCTAAGGTGATGCGCTTGTGGCGAGAGGCAGTGAGGGTCTGGTCGGTTGTAGGGTTTTGTTGTGAATGTTGGAGAGGTGTATGTGTGTGCCGAATGTGTCTGTTTGTGTGTTTTGATGTTGCTTGAGTGGTGTGTCCTCTTTGTTTAGGGTTTATTCATGCGTTTTATGAGAGAGAGTGAAGGCTGCTGTTTGTTGAGGGGAAGAGAGGACGTGAAGAAGATTAGGGTTTTTTTTTTTGCTGCTGCCGTGTATGTCTGAGAGAGCCTTATGGTTGCACTTTGTTGTTGTTTATATAGTTGCATGATTAGGGTTTGCATGGGTTTATGAATAAGGAAAGAAATCAACTTAATAAGGGAGGATTTAATTAGTTTATTTAGGGAAAGAATAATTGTATTTTAGGAGAGTAATATATTAAATTAAGGGAATGATTTATTTAATATAGGAATTTAATTTAAAAGGATTTTAATTTTAGTTTAATTTAATTTAATTAGCTTTAATTTGTGTTGGATTTTAATTGGTTTTAATTGTATTTTAATTTACTTTAAATTAATTAACTTTAATTTAATTTAATTTAATTTGGGACATGCATTTTAAATGTTTTAATTATTTTTTGGATTGGGCATGGTGTAGTATTGGGCCAAGGCTAAGGGTGTTTTTTAAAACGAAGGTCCAACAAGCGAACCCGAAGCTACTCCAGCGAATCCAACAAAAAAGACTTTTTCCCTTCCGACGTCCGTTTCTCGCGGCTCCCGCGACTTAAAAGGTAGTGCCTCCAAATGAGACTCATCATCAGGTCTTACATGCAAAAATGCAGTGCCTACAATGGGGGCTACCTAGGTCAGCCCCAATAGTACTTGGGCAGTTCATAGGCTGCCTGAACAGTGACCAATTCAATGTTTGGACAACTGTTACCCAGTAACATCGTTTTTTATCGTTTTCGCATATTTTAACTCCGAAACACTTTCCGGCAATTATTCCAATGCACAATACACATCCAATACATTTAAATAACATATTTTCATCACCAAAATTCCAGAATTTCCAGATCTGATCTGGGTGCCAAAAATATCATTTTTCATGCTTTAAATCCAATTTTCTCAACGTTAATCATATTAATATTTACACCAACCAAAGCCACCACCAATGAAGAACTCAAGAACAATTCTAGGAGTTACAATAGTGGTCATAAAATTCTAGAATGGCAACAAGTCATCAAATGATAAAATGGAACTAATATTACACTAATATTACTCAATCTTACTTCACACATGCATCTAACCTCCAAATTCATTCTCCAAATCAAAAAACCCCCAAATTTAAGAAAGAAAGTAAACCCTATAACAATTCTAGATACTCAAGAACAACAAAAGCTTAAGAAAATTAAAGATTACCTCAAAATCTTCAAATTTCCTTAAGCTTTCTTCTTGATTTATTCACTTTCTCTCAAGTTTCTCTCAAAATAATTTTGGAAGCTCTCTAAAAATGGTGGAAACTTGGCCAAGACAAGCTTAATGAAAGAGAAAATAATTCTCCCTTTTTTTATATATGTTGGCCGAATATTAGGGGGCATTTTTGTCATTTTTAAAATTAATTTAATAATATAGACAACAGAACCCGGCTGTTCTAGGCTCGCGGCCTAGTAGGGAAGTACGAAATAACATGGAGTCGCCACCCGGTGTGAACCGGGACAAAGATTTAAGGCCGCACTCACCCCTCGCAAGGGAAGACCTCAAACTATTGGGTTCAGAATGGTCTCTTACTTATGTCACTTGTGATGATATAATTTGTGCAATGAACTAACCAAGTCTACTCAATAATCATGCTCAAGGGTACTTAGATCTAACATGCTTTCATCCAAATAACTCCACGCAATGTAACACAACGAGCATATTGAACCATTAAACCGAAATAAACGAATAACTAATTAAACATAAACATAAACTAAACAAAACATCATGCATAAGAATAAAGAAACAACATGCCTAAATAACATAATCATGCTTCGAACATTAAATAATAAACTAAATTAAATCATGCTTAAAATAATAAATAAACAACCTACGGACTATAACATGCTCAAATACAAATTTTGGATGAGACAAGATATATGTATCTTAAATGGTACGTGGCGTTGTATCCCGAGTGCAGACCGCAATAATACCGTCCATTCGGAATCGGCTACGGAATTTACGTCCGGGTTTCCATCCGATATACCACAAAAGGGAACACATATCCCGCTCATCCAACAATCACATCATGCTCCAAACGACTCTCATGCAATAATATTCTTAAAATAAATAAATTAAAACGAAAGATATGAGTGAAAGGTGCCCTCAGGTCTAACCTCTTTTGTCGTCTCAGAAAGGGCAGTACACGTCCGTTGGAATGGTGAATGATCCGCTACTCTTTTAGTTCACCAACTCAACGTCTTTCCTCACTGTTTTGTTGTTCGGGCTGCTGTTTTTACTCCGTTTCGCTGCTGTTTTGCTGCTACGTTTTAGGTCACTGTTTTGGTCGTTTTGTGGACTGTTTTGGGTGAATTTGGAGGCTAATTGGCTTGCGGTTTTAAGGGCTTTTAGGGGGAACTTTGTGCAGTTTTTTGGTGCAGTTTTTATGCATTTTTGGGGCTGTTTCGGGGTTAAAATTCTGGCCAAAACCGATCAGGTCAGTGGGCTGATTTGTGGCAGAAAGTGTGCAGTGCAGTGAGTGTTTTTGGGACTGTTTCAGGCGTGAATTGATGGGCTGTGCGTGGGGGTGTTTGTGCGACTTTAGGGCAGTGTTTGGGGCTGTGAAAAGGATGTTTTGGCGTGGTTTGAGAGCTGTGAAGGGGGCTGGATGCATACAGAGGGGCTGTGTGCAGTGGCTAGGTCGTGAACGGGGAATGGAGGGTGGCTCACGGCAATGGATGGCTTAGGGCTTTAGAGATTGCGGCAATGGGAGAGAGTTTGGAGTCTTGGGCGTGCAAGAGAAGGTTTAGATGTGTGTCTCTTGTGTGAATGTGCTCTCTCCGGGTTGAAAAGAGTGGTGAATGGTTCTTTTTATAGGCAAAGGGGTGATGGCTTTCCTTATTTGAATAGGAGAAGGATTTCTCATTGATGGTGACATCTCCTAATTTGTATCTCACAAGGAATGAATCTCCTTATTTAGGATGGTGATTGCTTTTGATTAGGAAAGGGATCTATGAGATTTATTTTAATTAGGAAGGATTTGACTTGATTTGAGCATGTGATAAATGTGTATCTTCCTAATTTAAGACATTATGGGCGTGAATGATGACCTTTGGGCGTGGGTTTGGTTTCATGGGTAGGCTTGGGTATTTTGGGTTTGGTTTGGGTTTGATAAGTGGTCTATAGGAGTTTTGGGCCTAAGGTAAGCTTTGAAACGGAAGTCCAACAAACAACCGGAGCCAAACAACGAGGTTAAATCCAACAAAAATTTCATTTTCCAACTTTTTACCCTTCCAACGTCCTTTTCCGCAACTTTCATGGCTAAAGAGCTAGTTGCCTCCATACGAGACTCATCATTGGGCTAATGTGTAAAAATACAATGCCTACAATAAGCTTAAGTTATCAAATTCAATTGGATAACTTCAAACTTAAATGAATATGCCACTTGTTACCAATAATAAATAACCATGTGTAATAATAATTATTACAAACGAATATTAATCTAATTAAATATAAAGTTAAAGTAGACAAATTCAAATTTAATACTTCAACCTTAAAGTTTAATATTATTAGTAACCAATAATAATTAAACATATTACATAACAATTATGTAATATAGATATTATTTAATTATCTAAATATTTAACATTTAAATATCTAAATAATTAATTAATATAATTATTATTATATATTTATTTTTATTAACACTAAATAACAAAATGCATATTTTACTGACATGTGTCAAAATCTCATTTGGCAAATAATTAATATTTATCAAATCAAATGTTGTATTAAATATAAATACATATTAATTATTAATTGACTAAAATCCCATAATGCATGTATTCTCGTTTAACTGTTAAACGATCCGAATTAACTTATTTAATCTGGTAAAGTATTATGAATAGTCTGTATTATTTATAATGTGTTGCCCAAGTACTCAACAAGTACACTTCATATTGTGGGACTCTCTAAGTTTAGGTTTATCCGTCACAGAATCCAATTTCGTGTCCATAATTCACCCACTCGTAAATTATGACGACCACGGATAATCTCGTTAAACTATACAAGTCGAGGTCATTGCATACGTATAATCCCTCCGTCACAGGCTATCAATATTATACCGAGGATATAGATAGGAACATCAAAATTTTAAGGTATAATATAGTCGACTTTTGAATTTACGATCTCTAAATAACACTCGGAACTTGCTTGCGAAGTATACCACGACCATGGATTTACTAGATCGCAAACACGTTCAAGATACTTATGCCTTGTACACAGGACTGACGGATTCTATCTGATACTCACAAGATATCATGAGCATCAGTCTACATCCAACGAGCAGGCAGAGGTATGATCTAAATAGATCGGTGACATGACTGTCATCAAAGTGTGGAGGATGTCTCATATATCCACAGTGATATCTCAAGTCGAATGACCACTATACTACTCGACTTGAGAAGATTCCTATTGACGTTGGTGTACCATCTATTAGGAAATCTTCGGTAAGTCGTTCAATGTTTATCAAATAAACACCTACATGTCTATACGAGTCTCCCAATACTCATGGTTCATTGTGATATACATCTTATAGTGACGCTTCCCAATGTCAATTACAAACTATGTTGTAACTGCGCACTACGTTGTAAATCCTGGAGTCTTTGTCATATATATATATATATATATCACTAAATCAGATTTAGTTTCAATCTAATCGTAATTAGATCGAATACGTATATAAAAACAAGACGTGCTACAATTAAGTAAGTAATATTATGGAAAAAGAAATTGTTTGTATTCATGAATCATATATAAATACGATCCGGAATGGCGCTCAGAGTACCAACCCTAATAATTTCTCCCACTTGCTCTAGTGCCAATCCATGGTATCATATACACATCTCAATGTGTATCACATACTCATGGCCCTCAAGAGTTCACCTAGAACTCAAGAGGTAGGCAATAACAAGTAGGTCTACTATAACATATTAAGTTTTTCCAACAAACCCAATCATTTCCCTTAGCCAGCATCATTCATATTTTGCAGAACCTAAGTTATACATCAATATGACTCAGATGTGACATGAACATTGTGCTAAAGCTATTGAGTTGTCTATGTATTTAGGGATCAAATCCAAAATACTATGCAGACAACCGCAAGCATAACACTAATATCAAAACTTCTAATCTATAAGGTCACTATGCAACTTCATAAGTTGCAACTAATTCCACTCATACAGTAGAATCATATGTGACACTCATATTGCATATTTTCTGACACTTTTATGACGTAGAATGTCTAACGTCATAATTAGACTCAAAACTAATATGACCATAATGGTTGCGAACTTTATTCTACATGAATAAGAAACGCATTCTTAATATCTCAAAGATAACAAAGAACATATTTCAAGACACATCCTATGGTCTACATCGTATCAAAATAAATCGTAACAATTATGATTATAATCGATATCTTTAATCGCACGTAATATAGTATTCATTATACCATCATCCCATGATGCATAAGATTGATTAGACATACTAATCAATTTCTAATTCGACAAATGAATCATCATTTACGAAAGATTAATACTATATACAAGAGACACATTA
The DNA here is from genome assembly GCA_019454045.1 of Zanthoxylum bungeanum. Lineage (NCBI taxonomy): Eukaryota > Viridiplantae > Streptophyta > Magnoliopsida > Sapindales > Rutaceae > Zanthoxylum > Zanthoxylum bungeanum. The sequence goes on along the minus strand of SKCR01050817.1, from coordinate 32,348 downwards.
ATTGTCAAACAGTCATACTAACTGTCAAACAGTTATACTTGTTGTGTCCTTTATTAAATCATATCTAATGCACGACTAATGGGAGTATCTCACAAGTCTCTTGTTTTATATCATACATAAAACTTTATATCGAATATAACAAAGACTACTCCCCAGCTGCTTTCATGGAGAAAAGAAGACTTGGGTAAATCTTTTACCTCAAAATCATTTCATTATTATATTAATAATGATAATGTCGTTAGGATATACAACACTAGAAAGAAATATGTACGCTCCCACTAACCATACTATTACATATGTATTCTCTATGCTTTGATAAAATCAGACAATCTGACTGATATCAAAATTAGAGAACGCATATTTCCAGAAGGCTCATCTGAGTCTACAATAGGCTTTATAAGCTAGTATACCAAACTGGGATCTTAGAAGAATACAAACTCCAGGGCCATTCCAGAATGAACTCTTCAAACGAAGAAATCACAACGGATCTCTTATCTGAAGAAACCATTCATGAATGCCACTTTGCATTCCTATCTAAAATACATAATTTAATATCAACATTAACCATCGGATATTTAATTATTCAATTAGTACGACTAGAAACAAGTTTCCTCAGAATCTACAATAGATTGCTGAGAATAACTTTTCTCACTGTCATACTATAAAGGTTAAACATTTAATAAGCTCACTTTGTTTTTGCTGCGTAAACCATTTGCACATTTTATGAACGATTCATAACGAAAGCTCAATCAAGTTCAGAACTTGATCGTAGTGAGCTATGAACAATCTTAGATCTATGGTTTAATGCTAACTTCCAAAATCGATATCAAATATAACTCCCACTACAATTTATAGGATAACTTTCTTCGATAAGAAAACAACAGAACCATTAAGTATCAAATATTTCGCAAATGATTTTGACATCCTATTGGACTTATATGGAAGATGTCTAAGGGTTTTTCCATCTTATTTATTATGTAGTTCCATTTATAGTCTATCACTCTCACAATTGACTTCAATAAGTCAAGTCTTTTCTACAATGGTCAACATCTGATGTTACACACTAAGTAATAAAATAATTTTATTACTCGGGATCGTAGAAAAGATATTCTATTAAATATAATACAATATTATATTATATAGAATAAATGATAAACTTGTACTTGTACCTTCGAGACGCAACTACTTTCAACTATATAACCATTATACAAAAAAAAAAAGATTCAAATCTCAACTTTTCAAGATTCGAAATTTCTACTTATACATATCATATACGTAACTGTAGAAACTAATGGAACCTTAATTAAAAAAGATGAATTAGTGTTACTAGAGCATATCCCCAAGAGTTATTGAAACTAATTCGGTAACACTTAATGTAAAACGAATCAAATCATATAAGATTCTATTTCTCCCACTGACCAATTCCATCATGATGGAATCGTAGAAGAATAATATTGAGTAAGAATCATATTAATTGAATAATCTTTGAACTAATTGCCATAAATTCATATGTTTGATAGTATCAAACATCTTTGAACAATTCAAAGACTCATGATGAATTTTAAAGATACAGTTTTCAAAATTTCAGATCGAATATCTTTGAACCAGTCAAAATATCATATCCGCGTTTCATCAGAAAATCTATTGAAATTTCTCGTACCATTCAAGATGTTCAATATGTGTTCTTTAGAAATGCGTAACTAAGTCATGACAACTCATTAACTAAGTTTCGAAGTAAAGAAAACTATCCAAGGTAATTTATAATTCATTAAACTACATACATCCAATGTATTAGTTTAATAAACTTGTGGTCTAATGACGATCATTGGTTAAATGAGATTTATTCTCATTCCTGAATACGATATTAATTAAATGGATAATGATATGTGGTGTGATCTCGTATCAGACCATCCTTTACCATACAGAATAAGCATTTAATGCTTAAGTGATAAAATCTCATAAAGCATTATTCTAAATTATTTACTTAACCAGTTTTCTTAATGTTTATCTCTATATCAATGACATTAATAATCATATTAAAATATATAACATCTGTTTATAAAGAACAAGTAATTATCCAATAGTTGCAAGTTCTGATATCAAATATCAAAACAATCATGAAATAATATTTTAAATAACTAGATGGGAGATCTGATATCCAATACCTATAGTTTTCATATTTTGAGAATCGATATTTTCTACACACAACTATACGCATCTCATTTATTTAGCTTTATAATTTACTTTCAACTATTCACAACAATTATAAATCATTAATTAGCCAATTGTGTCGGACACGTGACCTCTAAATGTCAGTAAAGCCAAGAAATGTCATTATCAAATAAACAAATACCTAATGAGATTTTCTTAATGCTAGCTAAGAATTTCGAGACATGAACTAATTCACGTCAATTCTTACTACACAAGAAACTATTCTCTCTAAAGAATTATATCCTAAAACAGATATCTATTTAGATTACCTATCGAGACTTAATAACTAAGTCACTAACCATCTTAATTTTTCAAGAAAATTGGAACAATAGTTCTCTATGGTTAACCTAATCTAACAATATCCAAGCCTACTCATAATCTAGAACTTATTCTAGAAATCTACAACCATAAGGGAAGTCAGAAGACATATATATAAAATATACATGCATTGGATTAAAAGTTTAATTCTATCAACACTATAGAATAAGGAAAACATAAGGGGCAATTTTCATAATATTACACACTGTTTTAGTTATGGATTTTTAACCTAGCAGTGCCTCCCACTATTTTACGTAATACCATAATCCCCAATGGAAAACGAGAATTCAATAATTAAATCAAATTCCATAATGGGAAGTGGACCCTATGAATATATTTCGACTTACAGCTTTGGCACGTTCTCGCCTACATATATTTACATGTAGATAACTCATTGTCAATCACACTCACTGTGACTCCTAATTTTGGTCATGACTGTTTCTTGTTGTGACAATTTTGGCACGTTCCCAGGAGGCATATCAAGGCTTCAATTGTCAGTGACAAACTCAAGTTACTGATGTAGTCTTGACAGCTTTGGCACGTTCACAATTTCCACTTTCACTTGAATTTGTATTTTATCATATAAGTTCTACCGGCACAAATGAACTACCATCAGCCATAACTGCACAGTTTTGGCACGATACAACTGCAGTATCAGGAAATCATTCGCATCTGTATGGATAAGGCGGACCAAGAAACAAGTATTCATAATACTAGTCACTTTAATGCCTTATTTAACGGGGATTTTCCTATTGTCAAACAATCCGAAATTAAATCAAATTAATTTCACATGTATGTGGAAATAGTAAAATTAAATTAAATATCATATATCAAGCATAATAAATGCAATGTATGTAGGATCATACTCGTTCTGATACCGTTTTTATTGGAGTTTTCTCAAAGGCGCGGACGGAAGCACGATTCGGATGAAATTATAACTTTAAAACTTTTTAAACTTACCAAATAAATTATTCAATATCCAATATGAATAACGCATTCATATTTCACCCAAACATGTTATATTTTTTTTATCAAATAACAATATTAATAATTTAGAAAACATCGCGAAATTTTTACAAAAATCTTTTTCCGCAAAATGGCATAAAATGCGTTTTTGCCCGAACCGGCCAACCAATACACATGGGGGCTGCCCAGGTCAGCCCCAATAGTACTTGGGCAGTTCATAGGCTGCCCGAACTATGACTAATTCACTGTTTAGACAGTCCGAAACTCACCCGGTAATGCCGTTTTTCGCCATTTTCTCATATTTTCACTCTGAAACACTTTCCGGTAATTATTCCAATGCCCAATACATATCCAATACATTTAAATAACATATTTTTCATCACTAAAATTTCAGAATTTCCAGATCTGATTTGGGTGCCAAAAATATCATTTTTCATGCTTTAAATCCAATTTTCTCAACATTAATCATATTAATATTTACACCAATCAAAGCCACCACCTATGAAGAACTCAAGAATAATTCTAGGAGTTACAAGAGTGGTCATAACACTCTAGAATAGCAACAAGTCATAAAATGATAAATTGAACTAATATTACATTAATATTACTCAATCTTACTTCACACATGCATCTAACCTCCAAATTCATCAAAAAACCCCAAATTTAAGAAAGAAAATAAACCCTAGAATAATTCTATATGCTCAAGAACAACAAAAGCTTAAGAATATTAAAGATTACCTCAAAATCTTCAAATTTCCTTAAGCTTTCTTCTTGATTTATTCACTTTCTCTCAAGTTTCTCTCAAAACAATTTTGGAAGCTCTCTAAAAATGGTGTAAACTTGGCCCAGACAAGCTTAATGAAAGAGAAAACAATTTTACATTTTTTTTATATATGTTGGTCGAATATTAGGGGTATTTTTATCATTTTTGAAATTAATTTAATAAGCTTAAGTTATCAAATTCAATTTGAAAACTTCAAACTTAAATGAATATGCCACTTGTTTCCAATAATAAATAACCATGTGTAATAATAATTATTACAAATAAATATTATTCTAATCAAATATAAAGTTAAAGTAGACAAATTCGAATTGAATACTTCAACCTTAAAGTTTAATATTATTAGTAACCAATAATAATTAAACATATTACATAACAATTATGTAATATATATATTATTTAAATATCTAAATATTTACATTTAAATATCTAAATAATTAATTAATACAATTATTATTATATATGTATTTTTATTTACACTAAATAACAAAATACATATATTAATGACATGTGTCAAAATCTCATTTGACAAATAATTAATATGTATCAAATCAATTTTTTTTTTATCAAATATAGATATATATTAATTGTTAATTGACCAAAATCCCCTAATGCATGTATTTTTGTTTAACCGTTAAACGATTCAAATTAATTATTTAATCCGGTAAAGTATTATGAATAATCTGTATTATTCATAACGTGTTGCCCAAGTGCTCAACAAGTACACTTCATATTGTGGAACTCACTAAGTTTAGGTTTATCCGTCACGTAATCCAATTTCGTGTCCATAATTCCCCCACTCGAAAATTATGACCACCACAGATAATCTCGCTAAACTATGCAAGTCGAGGTCATTACATACGTATAATCCCTCCGTCACAGGCTATCAATATTATACCGGGGATATAGATTAGGAATGTCAAAATCCTAAGGTATAATATAGTCGATTTTTGAATTTACGATCTCTAAATAACACTCGGAACTCGCTTCCGAAGTATACCACGACCACAGATTTACTGGATCGCAAACACGTTCAAGATACCTATGCCCTGTACACAAGACTGAAGAATTCTATCTGATACTCACAGGATATCATGAGCATCAGTCTACACCCAACGAGCAGGCAGATGTCTGATCTAAATAGATCGGTGACATGACTACCCTCAAAGTGTAGAGGATGTCTCATATATCCACAGTGGTATCTCAAGTCGAAGGACCACTATGCTACTCGACTCGAGAAGATTCCTATTGACGTTGGTGTACCATCTATTAGGAAATCTTCAGTGAGTCATTCAGTGTTTATCAAATCAACACCTACACGTCTATACGAGTCTCCCAAGACTCATGGTTCATTGGAATAAACTATCAGACCAAGTCTTGATCTATGACATGTACTGGTCTCAATGGATTTTACTAACCGACCTGTGTCAATAAATCTTGACCAAGAACTTTATTTGAGAAATACAACTTATAATGACGCTTCCCAATGTCAATTACAAACTACGTTGTAACTGCTCACTACGTTGTAAATCCCGGGGTGTTTTTCTAATAAATATATATCACTAAATCATATTTAGTTTCAATCTAATCGTAATTAGATCGAATATGTATATAAAAACAAGACGGGCTACCATAAAGTAAGTAATATTATGGTAAAAGGAATTATTCATATTCATGAATCAGACATAAATACAATCCGGATTGGCGCTCCGAGTACCAACCCTAACAGATCTCACCTTGAAGGAACTGGTGGGGTTGCTTGCTTAAGTAACTGAGTCCCAACTCAGTTGAGACCTCAGAAAGATGGTGGTCGGTTACAAAAATCATAACATGGTCGTGAGACAAATTTCTAGGCTCAGCCACGTGGTGAGTGGGTCCTTAAGTCAAATTCATATTCTTAGATTACGTTTCTTTTATGATCTTCTTTCTTTTTTACAAACCGATTTGCTCAGCCTCAAACTATAAGATGGGGTCAGCTCTGCTACCAGGACGAAACACGATCTTATTGTAGTGCACAATGAGCTGGTTGATGCCTCTGCCGTGAAGGAAAAGTTGATTGTAGCCAAAGCAGTCTTGGATGAAGAGAGTACTCGCTTTCATGTTGAGAAAGTCACTACAGAGATGAAGATCGAGGGGCAGGAGGTCGAACTTGCTACAGCCAAGGTCGATGAGCAATAGAATGAGTTACAGGAAACCAATGAGAAGCTAGCTGCTACTAATCATTTGAGTCAAGGGATTCAAAATGAGCTCGAGGAAGATAAAGAGGATTTGGAGAAGTCTCAATTGAATGTCATCTAAACCTTCTGACTTCAGTTCCCCCACCTCGACTTTGAGTTTCTCGGAGAGGGGATGACTTCCAGGTTCCTCGAGGTTGTTGTCAAATTTTGAGGCGCCACCGCCCTGGTTGATGCTCCTCATATTTCATCCATAAAGCTTCCCCATATTTCTACCAATGAGCTTCCTTTGATTTCGAGGTGCCAACTGGAGAGGTCATTGATGAATAAGCTTCTCCTCAAGCTTAGATCTTTTTACTTGTATTTTATTTTCTTTAAAAATGATGTGTTTTGAAGACAATATGTTTTCCTTTATTCACAATGAATGAATGAACATTTTTCCTTAATGAATGTCACATTTATTTTATGTTACTACATGATTAATGTTGTTTTACTTCCCGTAGCTATGTGGTGAATGCTTTAAGTCACCGAATGTCGTTGTTTTCACGAGGTCCAACACTTAAAAATATTTTTTTTTCAAATTTCAATCAACATGGTTAGCTCGACCACTAAGAAATTATGACGCACTTCATATAGGTCGCACAAATCAAAATAATCAAAATTAAGAAGTGTCTAACCTCGCTAAAAGCAATTTTAGACCACATTTATATGTCGCTAGGTTGCACGAATACACGAAGTCGGATTACGTAGCATATCCTAGTCACAAAACGATGTCAAAATAAGTCACATAATCACATCATAAAATGAAGTTGATTCAAGTCGCATATTCATGTTGAGGTCGCTATGTTGCAAGAAATAATAAAATTTGCTAAGTATGGAGAATTTCAAATGCCTTTTATTGAATACGAGGCCGTAGACTCAATACAATTACATTGCAGCAGACCTTCTTAATATAATAACATCCTAGGTGTTCCACGTTCCACACATGGATTACACGAGCACCATCCATATTTGACAAGTGATAAACATCATTGCCCAGGTCATGGTGGATAATGTGCAGCCCTTCTCAGTTCAGACCGAGGGCCCCTTCTTGGGCGTTTGGAAGTATCAAAGTATAACTAGGTCACCTTCTTTGAATGTTCGTACTTTAACTCGCTTGTTGTAGAATCGAGCCACCCTTTATCGATAAGTGGCCTCTTGTGAGCGAGCTAAGTCCCTATGTTCTTCGACTAAGTCCAAATTAGCCAGGGGCAGGTTGATGTTCTGTTTTTAGTCGAAACGAGATCGCCTGAATGATGGCACCTCAAACTCCGCAAAGATCATTTTCTCTGAACCATAAATGAGGGATAATAGAGTTTCCATAGTTGTCATTCGAGTTGTTTCGACAGCTCCTTGACCCATTGACCTTTCTTGTCAACGAGCTTGGTCCTCAGGTTCTGCTTTATTATCTTGTTGATTGCCTCGACCTGACCATTAGCTTGTGGGTGGCTTTGTGAGGATGAGCTATTCATAATTCCCAACTATTCATAATAATGTATGAATTGTATGTTTCACATAGATTTCAAGTAAGCGGGTGGAGATCGTGGGACCTTAGAAAAGCGTTGACACTTGTAATATTTTCTCACCAAGTCTATTGCGTCATGTTTCATCGTGGGTCGGTAGAACCCTTGTCCCAGTGCTTTATGGGCCAAAGAAATCCCCTCGACGTGATTCCTACAATGACCAAAGTGGATATCGTATAGGACACGGGTTTCGTCCTCCCCGTCAATACACCATAAGAGCGGGGTTACAAACCCCTCTTATAAAGTTGATCATCATAGATATAATACCTCGCAACTTGGGTGCGGAGTTTCGCCTCATTCTTGTCCTGAGGAACTGCGCCATCATTGAAGTATGCTAGTATAGGCTCCATCCAAGAGTTAGGAGATAATTTGACGGCCATCATCATCTCGCCCTTTTTTATACTTGGTTTTTCCACCAACTTGACTGGGTCGTTACTCAGTAACTTTCTATCCAGTGATGTCGCTAACAAGGCAAAAGCGTCTGCATATGAGTTTTGAGCTCGCGGCACTTGTTGGATCTCGTAGTGTGACAAGTCCTCAACATGTTTCTAGCCTGCTCAAGGTAGGCAGCCATCGTCTCGTCACAGGCTTGGTACTCACTGCTGATCTGATGCATAACCAACTATGAATCGATGTAGATTTTAACATTCCGAGCACACATCTCACTTGCCAATTTTAGCCTTGCGATCAGTACTTCATACTCCGCCTCATTGTTGGAGGCTTGAAAACCGAAGCGAAACACATACTGCACCTCTTGTTTCACAGGAATTTTTAGTAGAATGCATGTTCCTGCCTTACCATATGTCAATGACCCATCCATATATAGTTCCCAATACTAAACGTCGCTTCCTGGTTCAGGTCATTCTTCTGGTGTCTCTTCATGTCGCATTATTGGGCCCATGAATTTAGCAATAAAGTCTGTTAAGGCTCGACCTTTTATTGCTGATCGTGGCTTATATTCGATCTCGTACTGGGCTAACTCTATGTCACATTTCAGTAGTCGCCCTGAGGTATTTGGTTTCTGTAGCACCTACTTTAATGGACAGCTCGTCAACACCCAGATGATGTGAGCATGGAAATAAGGCCACGGGTTCTTGGATGCTATGACGAGGCAGTGTGCGAGCTTCTCCATTAGTGGATACCTAGTCTCGGCATCCAACAGTCACATGCTGACGCAGTACACAGGTAGAGTGGGCACATGGGCCGGGCTTTGAAAAGCCCTTATCCAATTCAAGTGTTATTTATTATTTTTTTTCAAAATTTTAGAAAAATAGTTTATTAAATTTTGAATTTATATTCTTATTGTGTTTTACTAAATTCGAACTTAAATAAAAAAAAGCTTAAAATTATGGAGGGCTTTTCAAAGCCCGACCCAATTGCCCACCCTATACACTGGTTGTTGAATCTTATCATCTTCTCGGACGAGAGCTGAGCTGATTGCATTTTAGAAACAACCAGATAAATCAAAACTATCTCATTGTCCCTCGACTTTGATTATATATGAGCTTTTCTCATGTACTCTTTCAACTGTTGGAAGGCAAACTCGCATTTGTCGATCTATTCGAATTTCTTGTTCCTCGACAAGATATCAAAGAGTGAAACACACTTGTCTGTAGCTCACGAGATAAATCTACACAATGTTGTGACTTATCCGTTCAAGCGCTGTATATCTTAGGGGTGCGAGGTGAGCGTATGCCTCTATCTTCTCTGGATTGCCTCGATGCCTCTCTAATTTACCATTAAACCTAATAACTTTCCTGAGGTCACTCTGAATGCACACTTTAGAGGGTTCAACTTCATTCAATACTCCCGTAAGATTTTGAACGTTTCCCCGAGATGTGAGACATGATCAGAAGAGTTATCCGACTTCAGTATCATGTCATTGACATAAACCTCTATGGTTTTCCTGATCAACTTCATGAATATTCTGTTAACAAACCACTTAAAGGTCACTCTCGCGTTCTTCAATTTAAAGGGCATCACCTTGTAGCAGTATAATCCTCGATCTGTGATAAACGAGGTGTGCTCCTGGTCGGGTTTATATATCGGGATTTGGTTATATTCTAAATAGGCATCCATGAAGCTCAGTAGCTCATAGCCCGCTGTCGCGTCTACCAACTGATCAATCTTTGGTAGTGGGAAGTTATCTTTCGGGTTGTTGGGATTTATGCCCAAGAGCAAAATGTAATATGTAAAAAGGATTTTGTTTTAAGTGTTAAACGATGCAGTTGTTCATTTATTAAAATATTAATTTTAAAGTCGCATATCATATATTATCATGTCTGTCATTTGATAGTAAATGTACTTTCAGACTTAGTGTATAAGTGTTATACCAAAGAGGATTTAAATATGAAATTAGTAATCCTAAATAGTCTGTAAAGAGCAAAAACAAACGGCCACTTTGTTTGTGGTTTATCTACAGCTGCGGTCCATTTCATATTATATGATGACTTTGATCCAGGTTCGTTCATGTGGTGATATAAGAATGAAGGCACCTTATATGATGGGCCACTTTGGCGTCATCTCAAACGGCTTTACCCCTTGGTACGCAGAATGGCTGCCACATGGCTTAGGGGAAGTTATAGGGATGTAGACAGCCTTTTTAGTTTGGCCGAATTGGAGTTACTAGGAGGCTCGGTCTATGTACAAAGACGATGTACTTCATCGCATTTATGAAGAATGAGAGGTTGTTTATATTTCTAATTCTTCCAATTCTGATTCTCCTACAGATGTTCAGCCTACAACCGCACCGCAACAATCATCGCCACAGGCAGCATCTCCGGGCCCATCGGCGCAACCAATTTTGGCCTGCGGACAGCTGTCGTCCTCGGCTCTTCTGCCCTCTCCTCCTCGGGCGATGTCTCTTGTACCTTTGGCGCATGAACTTTCTTCGTTTGATCAGCCGTCATCTTCGACTCATCAGTCTCCAACTCTTCGGCCGGCAGCTTTTGTTTCTTTAACTCAACCATCTGCTGCTTCTGAACGGCCATCGTCTCCCACTCACTCATTCCAATCTCCTAGGGAAGAATCGGTGTTGCCACTGGAAACCCATATACCTTCTATTACTGAGCCATCCAGTTCTGCTCGTCGGCCCGAAATTGTAAGTGATTTCTGATTAGTGGTAAATCTATCACTATTTCCCACTCATTTAACTTAATATTTTGTATAGTTTCTTGAGTTTTTTGAATATTTTGATGTGTTTTGTGTTATTTTGTAGATAAATAAAGTTTCAGGACATACTGGAGGTAATTTGGAGCAAAACAGTGAAAATTGGCAAAAAGGGAATTTTGGTAATTTGGGCGCGTCGCGACGCCTAAGGTGCGCCGGGTCCACAAGTCAGAATCTGAGAAAAGTTTGACTTTGCTAACGTGCGCCGTGACACGTGTCACCATCACATCCGATCTGCTAACATGCGCCGTGCCACGTGTCATCATCCTACGGTGCCGACAGTCACCATCGCCACGTGTCGCCATGTGTCACTCCACGTCATTACCACGTCATCGTCCACATCACCATGTTGACCAATCAACATGCCACCTCACCGCCACGTCATCATCAGCCAATCAGGAAGTGCCACGTGTCGCGATTCTATGGTGCCGACAGTCAAATTGCCACGTGTCGCCACGTCAGCGCCACGTAAGCATCAATTATTGGCTCTCTTATCCCTATCTGACACGTGGCGGATAAGAATCTAGCCAACCAATCAGAAGCTGCCATGTGTCACAATAATTGAGCCCCAACCACCGTGCCACGCGTCACTTTATCACCTTATCCATAATCTTCAACTACCGAACCATAGCGTGCCACGTCGACAAAACGCGCGTCGCGACACCGGACCCTACTGATCCCTATAAATAGAGCGCGAAATTTCAGTTTCAGTTGTACCATTCTCTCTCATCTCTTTGATGTAAAGAGAGAGTTTCTCTCTCTAGTTTCTTTTAATTTTAATTTCGTAATTAAATTTTAATTACTTTTTGTAATAATAGTAATTTACTTTCTTACTTCTTACAGTTTTTACTATTCACCATGAGGAGGTAACTTCCCCAGCTAGGGTGAAAGGTAATTCTTTTACTATTGCTATTTAGATTAATCTCCCTTAAATATAATATATTCATTATTTAAAATATTGACTTAAAAAGGATACCGCCAGATTGGTTGGTTGGTAATTCATTTTAAGCTGGTTTAAACCTGACTAATCAAGGATACCGCCAGATTGGTCGGTTGGTAATTAAACTTTCTTACCGCCTATATGGCAGGTTCATGGACAAATCTTTTTACCGCATTAATGGCTGTTGAACTTAATTTGACTTAATCAGGTTACCGCCTATATGGCTGGTTGGTAATGTTATCACAAGTTTATATATTATATTATGGGAGATATCTAAATTAGTAGTAGTAAAAGTAATTCCTTTTACCTTACCATTTTATTTTATTGTAATTTACTTTTCAACTTTTACTTTACTGCAATTACTTTTCAGCATTTTTACTTTATGTCTTTTACTTTTAAGTTTTTATTGGCCTTAGTTATGTGTCGTAACTAAGTTAGATATCTGGGGTTGTAATGAATTTCAATATCACCGGTTTATAAGGGGTTAGATTATAGTTTGGGTAATATAAAGATTTATTTATTGAGTTTTAATGTTAATACTTTTTCATTAACTGGCCATTAATAAAATTGAACTGGGAAACTTAAAATGAACTAGACATAGGGATTTTAAGTTTAAGACCTTAGACTCAATAGCCCACGATCTTCCTTGAGGATAGATAACCCTTTAATAGATTTACTTATAGGATAGACATATACATGTCGGGTGGGGGTAGCCATAATTGTAACTTAAACTTAATGAATCCAGATAATTTGGTTGACATAGACATATGGTTCAATTGGGTTAAACTGGGTATTTGTGTCTGACCATCGACAGAGGCTTACACATAATTTAGTGTTCCAGGTTAATAAATCAATATATTACCCAACTTTAAGATAACCACTTCATCTTTTAAATGATAGTGGAAGAAATCACAACCCTAGATAGTTTTTATTATTGAATTTTCTTAAAACCTACTTTCGAATAATTTTTTTACTTGTTTTTAAAATTTAGAATCGTCACCATTTCAAATCAATCAAACAACTTGTTAGATACTAGTAAGCATTTGACCTCATAAAATTAATAGATTAGATATTAAGTCCTCGTGGGATCGATATTCTTATACTACTTGAACGATACGTGCGTTTGCGTTATACGAGTGTGTTTACGCCGGTCAAGTTTTTGGCGCCGCTGCCGGGGACTTATTTATCTTTCACTATTAGTTTTAAGGTTAGATACATTTACTTGTATCTAATTTCTTTTTACTTATTGTTGTTGTTTTCTTGTGTTTTAGGTTCTCAGAAACTTCATGAGACGAACTAGAAGCTTTGAACTCCGACCGATTGACCCAGAAATTGAAAGAACCATCAGACAGTTGAGAATGAAAAGGCGAGAAGGACAAAAAGCTTTAGTCAACATGGAACCTGAACCTTTGAACGTTGCACCACCGATTCCCATTCGAGACAGAACCATTCCGGTGGTTGACATACTCATTTCTTGTATTGTACTTCCTCCCTTACCAGCAAATGCAGGTGACATCAAAACATGCATCCAGATGATTCAGCAGTCAGTACAGTTTGGGGGAAATGCAACTGAAGATCCCAATGCCCACATAAGCAACTTCCTGGAAGTTTGCGGCACTTTCAATTACAACCGAGAAGCTAAAGAAGCAATGAGACTGCGTGTTTTCCCATACTCCTTGAAGGACAGAGCTAAAGCTTGGCTACATTCACTACTAGCAGGTTCCATCACAACTTGGAACACTTTAGCCACCAAATTTCTTACAAAGTACTTTCCACCAGCCAGAACTGGAATGCTGAGGAATGACATCACATCCTTTGTAAAACAAGACTCAGAAACTCTCTATGAAGCTTGGGAAAGGTACAAAGATTTGCTCCGGAAATGTCCTCACCATGAGATTCCAAAATGGCTTCAAGTCCAAACTTTCTATAATGGACTTTCTGGAATAATGAGAACCATAATCGATGCTGCTGCTGGAGGAGCTTTGATGGCAAAAGGAGAAGATCAAGCTTGGGACCTAATCGAAGAAATGGCTAACAATAATTCCTTGTGGCCAACAGAAATGAGCATGATCCAAAGAATTGCAGGAATTTATGAAAGTGGAGCCAATACAGCAGTCAACGCCAAGCTGGATCAGATATGCAAATTCATGGAGACTCTTACCACTGGATCCACAAGTTCACCATATGGAGGAGCACCAGAGTCGAACCAACTTGAAGAGACGGTGAATTATGTCAACAATTTCAACAGACAAATGAACAATCCATATTCCAACACCTACAACCCAGGGTGGATGAATCATCCTAATTTTTCATTCTTCGCCCAGATGTAGCATCTATGTTTGTTTATTTATATCCGGAGGCTGCTTGGGGGCCACTTTGTTCTTCGCCCTATGAACGTGTTCTAGCTCCGCATAGTCAAATTGATCTAGCAGCTCTTTGGCTACATCTGATAGTGCCATGACTGATGGGCTTTGGCATTTAAAGGCTCATGTTACCTGTTGGATTACTAGTTGTGAGTCTCCTCTAATGGACACGTGTGTTACTCCCATATTGAGGAGTAATTCTAACCCAAATATCAAGGCCTCGTACTCGGCTTGGTTGTTGGTGCAATATTCGTCCAACCTGATTATGAAAAGGAATGATTCTCCCAATGGACTGACTAAAACTATTCCTATCCATGCTCATTTCATCGTGCTAGATCCATCAAAATACATCGTCCATGGTTTCAAACTGCATTCATCTAATTCCAATTCCATTTCCATTTCTCTAATGGTACTTAAACATGGGTGATCGGCTAAGAAATATGCCAAGGCCTGATTTTTTACAGCATTTTGAGGTTCATGTCGTATATCGAATTCTGACAATGATAATGACCAGAAACCAGCTCTTTAATGCAAGATAGGATGAGAAAACATGTACTTTATTATATTAATTTTAGTAATCAAGTACACTGTAGTCGGCCTAAGGTAGGCTCGTAATTTTGTACATGTAAAATATAAAGCCAAACATAATTTCTCCATTGGAGAATAATTACATTCATACTTCAACAATTGTCTGCTGATGTAATAGATGGCTCTTTCAACGTCCATGTCATCGTCTTGCGTGATCATCCCATGTCAACGTCCAAATCACTAATGAAAAACATAGTTTATTATATAAGATCAAATTTACCTAGTAAGCTTGGATGAAAGATGTAATCTTCTTCTATTTGTTGAAAATTATAGAGAACTTCCAAAACTTCTCTCACAAATCTTTAGGTTAACTTCTTGCTTTATCAAAAATACTCAAACTTGTCTTTTATAATCAAGCTTTTAATTTTTAATTAATAAAAAATTTAATCAATTTTTAGGTGGGCTTATTAATCCAATTTGTCTAAATATGCATATTAGGTGTAATCTTATCATTTTTGTCTAACTACTTGATTAATCAAATTAATCAAGTGATATACATCTATTATTATATATTTTGTAATTACCAAAATATCTTACAATTATTGAGATATTTATGAAATTACAACAAAACCCTTATACGATTATAAATTTGGATTAATCTAATTAATCTCAATTGATCTAGTAAATAATTAATGTTGTCAAATAACACTTAATTTTTTTGATTGATAGTTATAATATCAAATATTATTTATTATTAAAAATAATTGGCTACCCGAGTGCTCAACTAGTAAACTTCATAGTGTGAGACTCTCTAAGTTCAGACACGTTCGTCATATGACCCTAGTTCATATTTATGCAATTCGGCCACCACCAAAATTGCGAAAAATAAGAACGACCTTTCCGAACTATACAAGTCGAGGTCATCACATATGTTTAATAATTTTTTTATCGTACACTATTCGAGTTGTGCTTAGGAAACATAAATTATACCGTCAAGTTTCCAAGACGTACATCTCATGATGTCGACATGTCTACGATTCTTTACAACTAATTAAAACACTATTTCTAATATATATGCGATCAATCTTAAGTGATCGGCTTTGGCCAAAATCGTAAGAATTGTGACTCATAAACATGGATACCTAAACCCCTTATGGTACACATATATGTCGACGAATCCTATCTTGATACGCATCGATTAATGAGTGTATCGATCCACACCCAACGAACATCTAGCGATCATACCGTAAAAGGTCTCTAACATACATGACATCAAAGTGTGGAGGATCACACACAAAATTAATGATATCATATAGTCAAAGGATCACATATGTTATTCGACTCGATGAGATTCTTATTGACAGTGGTGTGTACTATCAACTATTAGGAATTATCCATAAGTCATTCAGTATTCGCTCCAACGAATACCCACATATCTATACGAGCTTCTCTTGCTCATGATCCATTGAGTTAGACCATTGCAACTTCAGTTCCAATATACGACAAGTGCTAGCCTTCTAGGTTATGGGAATTCGACCATATTCCAAAACCAACGAGTATGAATATATACTTTAAAAATAGTTTATAATAGCAATATTATCTCAATGTCGTACCACACCCAGTGTCCAATATTATTACGTGACTATTCTAAGGTTGATGTCATTCTCAGCATATAAATATATATATATTATAAAGCATAATGGTGTGGGAGGAAAGAGAAGGCAACCAATGGTTAGGATTAAGAGAGATAATGTATCCAAAGGCTATCTTTATGTGGCTTAATTGGCGGCTCAGATCATTTCATTATAATCTAATGGCTGATAAAGAATCCTTCCATTATAGAATCTCTATAAAAATGGAAAATGAAAACTATCAAATAAATTAAATAATAAAATCATTTCATTATAAATAAATTAAATAACAGAATCTTAATCTCTCTATAAATTTTGTAACACCGTGCCGTAGGTACGGGCACAAACTAGTATATATATATATATTATATATATATATATATATATATATATATATGAATATTTATTAAATCAATATGCACTAAGAGATAATGACACAATAATAATTATCATTACAAAATTAAAATTAAAATATAATGATTTTATTAATAAATAATAAAATATAATATAATAAATATTTTTCGGATTGACACTACAAACACCAACTCCAACAGAATATTCTAGAAATGACGTAGGCTCGGCCCAGGCTTGTGCGGTCAAGGTTTTTGTACTCGATCTTATCCAAAAAAAAAAAAAAATGAACAAAATGATGTTTTTGTCTTTGACATAAAGAAAACAATAGTGACGAAAGGGACATCTGGGGGTGTATTTGAGTTTTATTTATCTTTGTATGTCTTTTACATTGGTTACAATTTTATTCAAATTAAAGAAAGAAACTGTCTATATCATCATTTTAAATCCTCAATAGATATTATTATTATTATTATTATTATTATTAATCTATTTGAAAATAGCAAT
The DNA here is from genome assembly GCA_019454045.1 of Zanthoxylum bungeanum. Lineage (NCBI taxonomy): Eukaryota > Viridiplantae > Streptophyta > Magnoliopsida > Sapindales > Rutaceae > Zanthoxylum > Zanthoxylum bungeanum. The sequence goes on along the minus strand of SKCR01050817.1, from coordinate 14,848 downwards.
GGTAGTAAGCCTAAATTATAAAACATGCCAAATAATGTAAAGCTTCGTGTGGGAGGGTCAAAGAAACAATCCAACCAGCTTTAAAATTTAAATTTATGTCCATATTATATAACTTTTCAAGTAGAGTTTTTAGGTATAGAGTTTTTGATTTAAAAAAAAAAAAATTAAGTGTTTAGTTGTGAGTGAGAATTTTTACTAAAAATTATAAAATTATTCTATTGGATAAATTTTTTAAAATTATGTTATAAAATAAATGAAATAATATTGTTAAATTAAATAATGATATTATAGAAAATTTAACTCTCTTTTTTAAAAATAAAAATAAAAAATTTTCAAATTCTACTTTCAAAAACCTAAATTTTAAGATTTTGCTAATAAAGACAAAATATATATTTTTAATCCGAAAAACTTTAATTAAAATGGAACCAAATACCGAAAAAATTTGAAAACAACTTTTGCTAATAAAAATACTCTTTTCGCACTAACTTACACTATAAATTTCGTGAAATACAGAGTCCTCTTAATCGCAAATAAGAACAATTTTACCACTAAGATTCGATGATTTTGTGTGTTTGGCTTAGTCTTAGACATTTTTCAACCAATCTCAACGTTAAGGAATAATTTTCCGATACAACAAAGACAAGAGTGACGTGCTACTATCAAATAATAAATAAAAAATCTATTTAATTCAATTATTATTTATTTAATAAATTTTTAATGTATTAACGTTAATGATATAATACAATTAAATTATTATATGGATGATTGTAATTAAAAAATTTAAATCCATCTATTAATAGAATATCCAAATTGGCGTCAATTGATAAAAGCCGAAAATTAAATGAAATAGAAGAGTACGGTTCGCCGCATGTGGATATTTGTAGAAATTTTTTTTAAGATGGGATCTCATGATAAAAATATCCCCTCACAATTTTCACTCGCTCTCGGTGTCAAGCTCTCGTTCTAATAGTGAAATCTTAACGTGGACTGTTAGACGATCAATAATTAAACTCTGAATATAAACCCTTGAATAGATTTCGAAAAGAATCGAATAAAAGTATTTTTTGTTTTTAAAAAAAAAAATCCCTATTTACAAAAAAGAGGTGCCTTTTGCCTTTCACAAACTTCAACCTCATTCCATCATCATGGTCTATCTCACTTCACACCAAATATATTACAATTTAATATATTAGATTTATGGATTCAATACAAGTGTTTTTAAGATACAAGAGATAATATTATTAAATTAAATAATGATATTATAGAAAATTTAACTCTCTTTTTTAAAAATAAAAATAGAGAATTTTCAAATTCTATTTTCAAAAACCTAAATTTTAAGATTTTGCTAGTTTAATCCTGGAAAACTTTAATTAAAATGGAACCAAATGCCAAAAAAGTTGAAAAAAACTTGCAATTAAAAAAAAAAAACTATTTTACAAATATGCACTAACTTACACTAAATTTCGTGAAATATAGAGTCATCTTAATCGAAAATAAGAACAATTTTACAACTAAGATTCGATGATCATATAAGATGATTTTTTTTGTGTTTGGCTTAGCCTTAGACATTTTTCAACCAATCTCAACGGTAAAGAATAATTTTCCGATACAACAAAAACAAAAGTGACATACTACCATCAAATAATAAATAAAAAATATATTTAATTCAATTATTATTTATTTAATAAATTTTTAATGTATTAACGTTCATGATATAATAAGATTAAATTATTATATGGATGATCGTAATTAGAAAATTTAAATCTATCCATTAAAATAATATGATTATGATTTCCAAATTGGCGTCAAGTGATAAAAGCCTAAAAATAAATGAAAGAAACAAGTAAAACGTTTCGAGGGATACGGTTCGCCGCATGTGGACATTTGTAGAATTTTTTTTTAGGTGGGTCTCATCTAAAAGAATATATTAAAAGTATTTTTTTTTTTTTTAAAAAAAAAAAATCACATTTCCATCCCTATTTACTAAAAAGAGGTTCCTTTTGCGTTTCACAAACTTCAACCTCATTCCATCATCATGGTCTCTTTCACTTCACACCATATATATTACAATTTTAATATATTAGATTTCTGGATTCAATACAAGTGTTTTTAAGTTCCAAATTAATAAAAATTTATGATTTTATTTTTATTTTGTTATTAATATGGTTCTATACTTCCTGTGGTTCAGTAGTTTTGAAAAGAGAGATTGCAGAATTTTTTTCAAAATAATTAAATTATCTAAAATATATTCTTATTGAAGTTTTTCATTTTTTGTAAAAAAATTTGAGTTCATGATATAACATTGCAATTATATAGGTGTTACTACAAGTTATAGTTGACAACTAATAATCAATTTCTTTTTTAAAATTAAGAACGTCTACAAGTATAAGATCACATGAAAGCTATATAACAAAAATAAAAATAAAAAAATATATTTTACTACTGAACTTGTGACAAAATAACAATTGATACTATAAATTTTGAAATATTACATTTTACTGTAAAGTCATAATGGGCCATTATATTTTAACACTAGGAAATATTATATATTTTACTCAAATTACATCTGTGAATATCAAGCCCACTGTGAAAAGCATGCTTCCTATTTCATGGGTTCAAAACTTAGGGCCTTTGATTTCCATACTTTAGGTCGAAGGTGTTCCTATCTATGATGATTATAAAATCTAATAGTGATCCCCAAGTCAAATCTATCAACTTAAAAAGGTTAAGGGACTTTTGAATATGAATAAACAAAAAACAGAACGAAGAAAAGTTCACCTTGATACAATAGTCATAAACTCCATTCCAAGACTTATAATTAAGTAGTAAGACATGTTAGTGATGTGTTTATAAGTGATGACAATCATTAAGTAGTAAGACGTGTTTTGGGTGGATTTGGGCTCCACTCCAATAACAAAAAATCTTGACGGGTCAAGGTTTCAGAGTTGAGGCGACAAAGAAGACTATATATTACTAGTGGGACTAAAAAATATGCATTCACAGGATAATTTATACAAGAAGTCAGAGGTACTAGTGTTTCAAAAAAGACACGCTTTGGAGAAATTGATGGTATCTCAATCTCCTGCCAAGAGAATTTCATGCATTCATTAACAACAATATTTAACTGAAGTAATTGGCATAAGAAGGTTAATGAATCACACAAAATCTTTATAGCATGTACAAATTTTGTCAAACATATGCTAGCATGCCTAACCAGAAAGGGAGAATATTGTCAGCCTAAAATAGCTAAAGCCCGTCAATTGGATGGCACAAAGGGAACCGTAAATGCCCAACAATTTGTTGTTGCATTGCATGTCGTACATAGGATGAAAGCATTATTAACCCTTGTGGTCTCTGCGAGACCACATGGTATGCCCATTGGCAACCTTGCTTCCCAGATTGTCATAGCATATTGTTCCACTATTTAATGCCTCATTCTCTGGACGAGAAAGAAATAAATGGGATGCTACGACATACAGTCGCTAAGTTCATGGCTAGAACCAAAGTAACTTGAGAATAATTTTTCCATTTGTTTCACATTTTACCAGCATCCAAAAAAAAAATACGACTACAAGGAGAATAACAAGTCTAACTTGAGAAAAAACTGCCCATTTTTTTATGGGGCTCATGTTATGTACATATAAACAACTTACTCGTTCATCTTGATGAAATAAGTTATGAGAAGTCGGAAACTTCGAGACTGAGAAGCCACTGAAGGATTAAACCTTGAAAATTCTTCTAACTTATCATCAAGTATGATTCTCCTCGTATCAGAAAGATCCTATAAAATCAAGAAGAACACACTAAGACAGATGATAGATATTGAAGTCCCAGAGTTGTACAAGTTGACAAGAATCTAAAATGGTGATCATATGGCATTTAGTCAGCAGAAGCAACCAAAGACAACATAATGCTTAACAGAGAATTTGTATCACAAAACTTGAATGCATTGGACATATTTATCCAGTGAACTCAAAAGAAAAATGGAATAAAATAAAATGGGAATTGGACATACTTGAAGCAGAGTTGAATGATTAGCATGAGCAAATCAATAAATTTGGAATTCAATTTCATGGAGTAATTAAGCAATTGCAAACCAAGTATTTGCAGCTTAAGATTTTCTGGCTGAATTAAAATCAAACTCAACTTGAATGAGCTTGTTTATTAGCCTAGCCTGTCATCAAGCCCTTTTCTTCTGTCGTTTTTCTTTATGCTTTGACTCATCTGTACCTGCTCAATGAAGAAATGATTGTGTTATCCTAGACTGAAATAGAACCTTTCAGCAATCATTACTAGAAATGCTAATATGTTATTCCTTCGACAGTGGGAGAAACTATAAAAAATAAAAAAAATAAAAAATAAAAAAGGAAGAAGAAGAAGCTGATTCTTAGTTTAGTCATAGGTAAAATTTGAAAGCTATTCTCATGGAATCAACCTCTTTTCGGCTGACTGAGAAACCTTCCAGCAGCATTTCCCATACAATCAGCTTTCACCCCTATTTTTCTCTATAAGCAACTACTATGATGTTGCATAATTAGAATGTTTAAGTACCCAAATAATGAAAGACAATGTGCAGCAGTCTGCAGATGTAATAATTGACCCAGTAGCCTGCAGGCTTTAAATACCAATCTCACCTTCAACCACCTGCTTGCACCGCTTTTCCTTTTGTTTAGTGTTGGCTGGAAGTGTACAATAGGGATTAGACATTTATTTTAAAATAGAAGAAAACTTTAAGATATTTAGACAAAGACAACCAAGTTATCTCTAGTATTAATACTTATAATCTTTAAAGATAGAAGCAGCCTGATTAAGAAAATACCATCTCCCTCATTTAATGGCCATATGTGTCTGGTCAGCGCTTTATTCATTTGGAACATGTTGATACAATTAACACGAAAAAGAACCTTTAAAGATTCATCACATATTATATTTCGCTTATCCTTTGGATCTTGCAAATTCTTCTCTCGGATATAGGTCCACAGTTTCTTGACAACCTACCACCGAAAGGACAGCAGGATTAAAGAAAATAAAAGAATGAGCTTTGAGAATACGATCCAAAGATAATCATTATCAACAACATGAAGCCCCCAAAAAATGGAGAAAGTGTGTTATTTACTTTTTTTTTTGAAAGTCTATTAACGGACCTCTGTTCTGGCCAATTCAGGTACTCCAACAAATGTTTGAAGATCTGGAGAAAGACTACACAGTTTGGTAAAGCCACCTCTCCTTTTCTTGACATCTTTATCCTCAGTTGATCTTGTTGAAGAGATAGGTTAATTTAGTTTAGTTTCGAAACATCAGCACCGATGAAGTCATGAACTCTATTAACATCAGACTGGGGACATTCTATATTTGTAGAGCATATGATCAATCATATATAGAATTCCAAATCATCAACTCCAACAATAAAATGCAAGAAAAAATTATTATTGATTCTACAAAACTTAATCCAATATCCATATGTGAACTTCATAGCAACCAATTGTAAACAGTAAAACCTATAAATGGAGAGTAATCACGTAACTATTTCAAAGAATAAATCTTTGCAACTGTAAAAGTTGAATAGGTGAAAAGTAGATTACTTATACATAATATCACAAAATGGTATCAAATTCAGATTTCAAGCCAAATGAAGGTTGCAACCTATTCCTTCCCTAATTTGCAATTCAGCCCCACTCCACCCTTTACCACTTGAATTCTATTATGTCATCAAAGAAAGCTTCATTTCCACAGGTATCCTTGAGCAGAAATTAATTTAAGAGCTGAAATCTAATAAGTAAATACCAACCCAACAGATAATGTCTTACAAACACCCTTTATTAACATCCGTGTATAGAAGGTCAACATAATTTTACAGACAGCCAACCACAACTAGTTACTCTCAATAATTTCTTGATATCCTTTCAAATTCAGTGAATAAATTGTCATTATAATAGTGACTTAAGAAAGTAAAAAGTAAAAACACCTATCAAATTAGCGATGCCACTGTTTTACCAAAAGTTTTACCTTAATAAATTTGCAATGCATGTGTTATACTCCTATAAATAAAAGCATGTGATCTAAGGCTTTGAATGTGCTTCAAGTATATATGTGCTTTCAGACATAAAACAATTAAAGGAGAAAAGAAATGAAAAGAAAAGAACACAAGGCTGCATGAAGAACTACCCTTTTTTCTTGCGTCCTCGTTCAGTACTCTTTCCCTCTTCTTCCTCTTCCTCCTCCTCCTCCTCCTCCTCCTCTTCTCCTATGTCTGAATTGTTGAAATTTTCACTTTCTATCTTCTGCTTTACATTTTCTGATTTTCCATCCATAAGTTGGCATTATTATTCCAACCAAATAACTGAACCACACTAATACAGGACAGTACCTCTAAAGGTATATATATATTGTTAGAGAAAAATGCGGAAGTTCAATGTCATCCAGTTTGTGTTGTGGGAGAAGTAGTTGTCATTGCAGAAAAATCTAAATATATTATGGCAATCAAAATGCTGGAAATTTTGATTAGATCATACCAAAAATTAGTATATGCTTCCACCAAAAAAAAAAACATCAGAAACAACCCTACAAGTAAAGTCATACTAATTACTTATATAAGACATTAAAAAACAACTTCTTAAAGAAAGTACCATCTTCTGCAATCAGCGGCCAAATATGCTTCGACAGGGCCTTATTCATTTTGAACATATCAATAGAGTTTACACGGAAGAGAGCTTGCAATGACGAGTCACATATTATTTTTCGCTTATTTGTTGGATCCTGCAATTTATTTTCCTTAATATACACCCACATTTTCTTCACAACCTGGAACCATGGTAATGGGTAAATTATAAGTTAAATTTCCCATCCATATAGTTATTCCTAAACAGCACCCAAAAAAAAATTGGGTTTACCTCAGTTCTTGCCAATTCAGGGACTCCAACAACTTTTTGAAGGTGTGTGGAAAGGCTACATATTTTGTTAAAGCCACCACTCCTTCTCTTCTTGACTTCTCCGTTTGACCTAATGAACAAAATAAAATGAGTAACACTACATCTTATTACAAAATATTACACAAAATTCTTTTTGTACAAACTGATGTCTCATCGTAATATATAATTTCTTATGATGTTAAAGGCGCCGCCAAAGGCGCAACACCTGGACAGGTTTTTCAAACAGTCGCTTAGGCAACTATAGGCACCACTCGTGTATTTTAAGTTATACGACTATTTATATATTAAATAAAATTTTGCATATTTGACTAACCAATCCACCTTTTGACTGATGAAAATGCTGCACTAGGACTGCACTTAGACGGGTTAAACTACCAAATCGCCTTGGCCCGTCTAATGTCTCGGACAACATATTAATATCACACCACTTTTTTAACTAACTATATTTATTTTAATTTTCAGCTATCCATTCATTTGTCACCAATTAATGGATACAGGCTTCCATATTTGACAAAGCTAGGGAAAAAATATATATTTTTTTAAAAAAATCTTCATAAAAAAAAAAACCTTACTTTTCTTTTTCGCTTTCATCTTCTTCTTTATCTACTTTCATCTCAACGGCGTCGTTTCCGCCTTCCTCAATTTCTTCTCGTTCTTTCTCTAGGGTTTGAAGGAAGATGTCAATTTGTTCGCTAACGAAAGCCTTTCGGTCCGATAAGTCCACCTTAAACTCTTCCTCCAGTTGCCTCCTTAGACTGCCGGCGGTGGCCGTGTCAAGGTCCGAGTTCTTGAGGATTTCTCGGAGCCGGGTCACAAGGTCCGAGTCCGACACCATTTTCGGGTTTTCGATTTTCCGATAATTCCCGGGCTACAGAGAAATGAGTTAGAGGTGCAGGCGGCTGTGAAATTTGGAGGGGATTTTGTGTGAGGGTATTTATGGAATTAGGAAATGCTTGGTAGTTACAACCGTTTTTAGCTATAAGAGTTGTCGTTTTATAGACTGCAATTTTTCCAGCCCTCTCAACTCCTTCCAAATGAAAATTACAATATTAATAATTATGAAACGTTGTCTTATAATTGGAAAAAAAAAATCAATTTTGTTTGTTTAGTAATTTTGTGAAGTTCTTCATCTTTGTTCTTTGAGTTGTCTCTTTATTTCATTCAAAAAAAAATTTGAATCCTTGAAAATACCGCCGTCAAATCATCCCTTCCGGTTTTAAACTGAGCAGCTAAAATCTCAGGCTATCCCAGATTCTTACAAGAAACGCAATCGCTGAATTTGAAACTTATAACAAAAGACAATCCATAATCATAATATGGGTTCATAAATTAATTAAACTTTCATATGTTTAATTACATATGTTACATATGTAGTTGGCAGGTGTAAGCTAGTTCAGTCGTTAAAATTGTTGGACAATTATGACCCATAGCGTCACTATTTATACAGATCATGGTGTTGTTGTACAAATTAACTATGTGACAAAGGAGATTGCCCTCTTATCATTTGTGATTAGATCACCAAGATGTATAAATGATAGGAGGTCCTTATGATTTGTTCCTGGATTGAGAATGATATGAGACAGTATCAGTCCACGAAGGATAAATCATTTAATATCCCTAATCAGAGTATTATCGAGATTGGACATCGATAAATGCGTAAAAGACTAGTATTACACTTGTGCACGTTGTGAGGGCACAACGACATAGTTCTCATATATTTGGGTATATGATACTCATGCAAGTGTAATATGAGGTTGTGTTTTATCGATGGTACGGGAAACAGCTTCGCTCTGGATAGACCCCTTCGGAATTCCACTGGTAGTATAACTATGTGTCTATGGAAGTCCGAATTCAGGGTAGGTGTATTTGGTCTTAACCTGAGACTTGCACCGCTAATACTTGCGACAATCAATATGCTTTGGTTTTGGTCGTCCAGGGCTTTAATCGGTTCTGTGTACGCCTCTTCTGGGTATATTGAGAATCGTAGTGTATTGGGTGTGATGTCAAGATAGAAGTATCACTTCAGTTATAGTGGAGATGATGATCACGTAGGATATGAAACTTGTTCTCTTATATGCTGCAGCTATCGGGGTATTATGACTAGGTCATGTATATCCGATTATAGAGACTAGTTACCAGACATCTGATATGTGCTTCGTACGGGGCAGACACAATTCCAGCCCCAGGCCTAGCACGTGATCATCCGATACTGGATCGATATACACAATACTACGTATACTACGCCTGATATAGATCGCTTATTCCTGTAAGCATGTTTCTGGAGAATTGGGTAGGCATGGCGCTTTGCTAGAAGCCAACCTTGTCTTGTAAATCGGTATAACGTAGTACTAGGTACTTACGTGTTCGGGTAGTCCGACGACCGAATTTACTGCCAACATATCTGGGGATCTCATGGGTCGCTTCCCGAAGATTCACCAATGACGTATGACTCGCACTTTTATTAATCTGGGATTAATTAATGATGAGAGAGAAAATTAATCTGGGATTAATTACGGAGATATTTTATCTGGGATAAAATATTATTTAAAGAGAGAGAATGATTAATTTGGAATTAATGGATAAAATAATATATTCGATATATTATATGAAATTGGATTTCGACGCGGAATTGAAATTAGATTTTAATTCGGGCGAACGAGTTAATTTAGAATTAATTTGTTAGAGACGTGAATAGTAATTATGCTAGGCATGATTATTTAATTAAATTAGATTTAATTACGACGCAATGGAAAATTCGTTAATTTGAAATTAGCGAATCCGAGCCCGGGAGTGTTTGCGAGCGCATTCGCATTTCGAATTCGAGTGCGGCACACAAGTCACATCAAACGTCAAATCGCTAGTCGCATCTAGCGTCACATCGCACATCATTCAAGTGATAGATGTTTTTCACTTTGAGTGATTGACACCAGTCACTATTCATGAGTGATATGACTTGATGGAGATGGTTGGAAAGTTAAAAGGCTTGTACCTTTGACTTTTAGGAAATTGAAAAATGGTATATGTTAATTGATTTTGGAAATTAATAAAACAATTACACATTTTTTCCTCTCTCTCTCTTGCAACCTTTACGATTTGGAGCCAAAAACTCCCTCTCTCTCACACGGCATTTCCTCTTCTGTTTTTCTGGTTTGACCGAAACACATGGAGAAGATAAGGAAATTTGTGGCAAGTTTCTTGAGTGCTAGCACACATAGAGTTATCCTAAGGTGATATGGTAGTAATTTCGTGAGCTTGGAATCCATTTTGGAAGCTTGGAGCTTGAAAACTTCAATGGAGGACCATGGCCGAATTTGAGGACAACAAGAATGCCCACTGCCGAGACTTTGAGGAGCATCAAAGGGCATAAAAAGTTTCGTTGTTCTTCGCATCGCAAAGCCGTTCAATGTGAGTATGTTTCCGCCATATTCATTGTTGTATTCACTTGTTTCGTTGCTTTAAAATGATCATTGGGACTTATTAGAAACCCAACAATGGTATCAGAGCCATTAAAAGCATGAAACTTGATTAGGGTTAAAATTTGGGTAAAAATGATTTGAGCATATTTGGATGAAATTGGATGTTTGAGTATGCTTAATTGATGATAACATGGTGTTATGCATTGTCAATTTGATGAATTTTGAATTGGAAAAAATTTCCCCAATTGGATTAGCTTGGCCGAATCCTATAATTGCCCTAAGTCTTGGAATTTTTTGATTTTGATCATTGGATGTGTTAGAAATCAATTGGGAATGTTGATTTAATGTTGGATTTGATTTAATTGGATTGAATTAAAATTGGACATAAAATTAACCCCAAAGCCGAGACATAAAGAGCATGATATGGGTTTGATTTTTTTGTTAAATTGTGTTGGACATGATTTAATGTAAATGAGCATGATTAATTAGGCTAATTGATGTTTTGGAAATATTTATTTGGGTAATTAATTGTGTTATACACTTTAGGTAATTAAATTGTGAAATTGGATTTTGTAATTTAATTATGTTGGGCTTATTTTGTAAAATTGGGCTTGAATGTTGTAAATGGGGTTATTGGGCTTGGTTGTACCAAGTTAGGTTTAGGCTAAATTGGTTGGATCCAATTAGGCCCAAAACCGCTTCCATAAAGCCCAAATGCGACTAATGGACCTTAATAAATTTAATTGGGCCTAATGGGCCTAAATTGATTTATAGGCTTATGGGGTAATTCCTTGATTGGGCTTTGGTTATTGGGTTTGACCCGTGTTGACCAAAAGTCCACGCCTTAAGAAATTAATTAAAAGCCCATTGGACTTTAATTAAATTAACGTTGGACGTTAATCGGGCTTTGAGACCCGTAACGATTAAATTTGAAATTTAAGTCGTAAAAGTTCATTTATAAAGTGTAGTATTTAATTTGGAATTAAATAGCGAATTAGTATTAAATACAAATTGAATTGGATTTAATTATGTAGTTTAATTTAATTCGAGAATACGTACTTTGAGTACTTATTCGCAAAACGAGTTTGACTCGCGCAAAAATCAAATCGTTGTTTGAACATTGGATGGTCATTAATATTCAGATTAATTAATTGGATTAGATTGATTGATAACATGCTTGTGTGAATACATGATTGTGATGCATGAATAATGTATATCGGATGAATATTACATGGGTGGGGCAATTTTGGAAATTTTTGTAATAAATTTGGAATTTATTAATTGGACCTGCGTGTCCAGCCTTATTACCTCCTTACTCTTTGTATTCTCTTCTCACCTATTCCCCTAAATATAAATGAGGTTTCTTTAGAAGTGTAGTGTAACGGGTAGAAGTAAATACATGTGCTAGCGGGAGAGAGAAAGAGAGATTTGATCTAGGATCAATGTAAAGTATCCATCCGCATATCATTATTATTTTTTCATATGCGCTTTATTATGTGTTTAGAATGCATGTTTAAGGGTGTATGATGATGAGACCTAACAAATATAATAAATTGGTTGCCAATTTGCACGCGAAAAACCCTCACTAAATATTAAGCGTTTTTCCTTCCATTGAGTGATTCTTACTCAAGATCCAAGACTGGCATTGGCTTGTTGGCCAAAGTCAAGGCCTTTGTCCGTCGAGGATGTGTTTGAATCATGAAGGCTTTGTTCCATATCAGTGTCTTGTCCAAGTTGTGGTTTGTTGGCCAAAGTCAAGACCACTTCTTGTCCATTGACATTGATTACGAAGCTTTCCATGGTCAATGGGTCACGCTTAACTGGGATCACTAAGTTTGTTGTGCCAAAGCCAATGCTTAGTTGATTCAGAGGAAAAAGGTTAGGCAATATATTGGATATATTGGCATATGTAAGATATATGTTTCGGACTTGGATGTCCCCCTACTGGATCTAGGAATTGGATTGGATCCAATTGATCTTAGAGATCTACCTAGTTAATTATCATACAATTTGTTGGCCAAAGTCAAGATTGTGTGATATTTAATGGGATCCTAGCCCGCTAGGAAACACGGTTTCCCGAGTACTCGACAGAGGGTGAGAGGCTCGCCGAAAAATAGTGGGAGGCAAGAATTGAATTGCAATATTCGTTTAATTGCTTGCCATACGCGCTCGAACAAATATCATTCGTCAAATAAATTAAATGTTAGTTGGACTAATATTTAAACGTTGTTTTAAAACAGTTGGACTGTATTCAAACAAATAAATTATAATTGATTAATATAGTTGGACTATAATAATCATTATAATAAATAGTGCCTAAATCGTTGATTAAATAGTTGGACTATTAAAATCAAGATAATATTGAAAGATTGACATTTAAAACATAATCCTAGAGAAAATGTATTTAAATGGTTTAATTTTCAAATTGGGAATAATTTCAGGATAGTCTTGGAAAATAATAAGTTACTTTATTTGATAAAATAACATATTATGCCTAAGCCCGGAGTTAAGCAAATAGTGGAGCATGATCTTTGGAAGATTCATGTAATGATAACTTAAGTGCTTAATCCATTAAACTTATCGCAATAGACTCCTTAATTTCTAAATCAGAACTAAAAGATTAGATCTTTAAAGTATGATATTGAAATTAAAGGATCTTCATAAATCTATACTTAGATTTTAGAAGTACTAAATTGCAATGAATAACTCTTGGAGAGTTAATGACTATTCTCAAGGAGACAAAGTCAAAATTTGCAATAGCCAAGTAGCGCAAGGCGCACTTTACATCGATATTCTAGAAACCCGAGGCTTGGCCAAAGGCTTCTGGAATATGAAAAGGGCAAAGGCAAAATCATTATAATCTTCTGGGAAGATAAATGACATATCCCAAAATGTCTGCCTAAATTATGGCAAACGGGATTGCGGAAGCGTGACTGCCGTTTGGACAAAGCAGACATGAAGGAAATGAAGACGAGCAAGGCTCTGACTTCAAATATGTTTGTCATCATTATGTTCACTACTAGTATTAAAATTGGATTTTAAATACTTAGTGTAATACATAAAATATATGTATTGATGTTCAGAATCTGTTTTGAACAGGATACTGACTTCAATAGAGATTTATCTGCGAATAGGAAACGAGATGAAAATCGTTGTTTTAACCACAGAAACTTAATTTTAGGAACTACCCTCGGGTGTGTACCTAAATTTGGAAACTGTTATAATGTAACTACTTTGACTAGAAACATTATCTTTATATCAGTGTATAACCCGCTACGGGTGTACCTTTATATCCTAGAACACTAAAGTGTTTTATTATATAAAGATGATATTGAGATAAACACATTAGATGTGAATAACATAATTTATATTGAATATAATTAAATCTCAAATGTATTACATGACAAACAAATAGCTCAAACTGATTTGATAAGAAGAAACTAATTGTGGCATTGTTGTCTGGGACACAATCAAACAAGACTCGTATATCCACACTTTCGAAGAGTGGGTACTAGGACTGATTTGATTCCATTCAAATAAAGTCTACGAATCTAGTTTATTGGGCAAAGTGCCTAAAATACTATTTACTTGGTAAAAGTGCAAATGCCACCGATCTGCTGGCCCTAGTTCATAGTGAAGCAAGTGGGCCCATGTCTAGCTAGGCTAGATGTGGATATGAATATTTTGTGACCTTTACGGATGTGGCATCGCGTTATGGTTATGTGTTTCTTTTGGAGAACACAAATAGGAAACTTTTAAAGTTTCGACACGAAATAGACAAACAGATCGGCTGAAGTAAAACCGTCACGGTGAGACCGTAATGGAAAATACTTAGGCAATAAGTTTCTAATACACTTGAAAGAGTATAGTATTCTTTCAATGAGGACTCCTCCCGGAACACGTCATTTTGAAGGTGTGTCCGAACTGATAAACCGAATTTTATTAGACATGATAAGGTTAATCATGAGTCGCTCTGAGATACCATTTCCTTCAACGGATACACTTTAACAGTGCATAACTTATTTTGAATAAGGTTCCATAAAATCTGTTTGACAGATTTCATATTAGATATGAACAGGAAAGAAACTAGGTTTCTCAATCCTGATCATTTGGGTATGCTAGGCATATGTTTGGATGATACCAAACTAAAACCCAAATTGGATAAGTGCCAATTGTAGGTTATCCTAGGGATACCAAATTATAGTACTTATACAACTCACAAGAGAACAATGTAATTGTTGCTCACCATGCAGCTTTCCTAAGAGGAATACCGATATGCAGTGGTAAGTGGGAGGATAGTAAAACTCGATGAAAATCGGAGTAATATTATTCAAGGCACCGATTCCTTAATGGAACATAAATAGTTCATCAAGGATGAAACTATACCAATAATCTTCAATACACAAGAACCGCGTAAGTCAGAGAGTCAGAAAACAACCTTGGGCATGGATTTCTGATCTCACCTCATAAAGATGTCAATCTTATTGAGGTATACCCTACTGA